>JAXGGA010000372.1:0-244753 GCA_038373865.1 Uloborus plumipes
TGGGTTAAAAGATAGGTTTCCTTTGAAAAATAATTTCCTACCACCAAAAACTAATGATTACAAAACTATTTCATTTCAGCATCTTCCCCATACCGTTGGAGAAGATGCCGTTAGAGAGAGATGCCGAAAGAGATGCCGTACACGATTTTTTTGCTCCAACTGCTGCATGCAAAGTAATTCGTCGAATCATTTATTCTAGCCGGTTCGTCTTAGTTTTCTAGGCCTTTGCTTTGAGTAGGATCACTGCTTTCATAGAGTTCCCTTCTTTGAGTAGGAGCAAGTCAAAATGCTACGGCATCTTCCCCAAATGAAAATACGGCGTTTTAGGCAAAAACATTTAATACTATTTACAGAGCGGTAAAAAGTATAAAACACCCCTTAAACGAGCGGTATATCAAAACTTATCAATGTACAAGCTTCTTCATTCTAACTGACTGGTTAGCTGTTTTGTTGATTTTTGTGGATGGAACACGTGATACGGCATCTTCCCCAATGCGGCGTCTTCCCCCAGTCTACCTGATAAAAATTGGATGGTGATAAAAATTTCAACAGTAGTTTACTAGTTTATTAAGCTATAAAATATATTTTCATTGCGCTTCTATCTTATAAACAGCAAATAAAAATGCTCTAAAATTAGATAAGGTCATATATCAAAATGTGTGAGACACTTCATTTTTTACATGAAATAACAGCGGTAGAAAGATAAAGCAAAACAATGAGAGAATTGTTGTCTTAACTGGGAAATAATTCAATATAATAGGCTGTTAAGGAAAAAGACAAATCGCAATGTACAAGAAAGCAATCTCAGAATATAGACGTCTGGTTTCGGAAAGTCAAGAAATGCAATAAAGCTCTGTAAAATCCCGTTTGAATGTCAGCTTAGAGAAAGGGCAATTTATCTCTGGAAATTGTAATCCTTTCTTACAAATAGCAATCCTTGAAACACTGTTTTCAGTAAGAGAACTGCGGAGATGTAATGAAGAAAGTGTTTTGTTTTTCATTTTCTCTTTTCAAATCTCTAAGGAAGTTATTTACATGTACAGGGAGCGCATGCATTGAAATTGTAATGATATAATTCTGTTTCGGGCTCCCTTGCTGTTGATTATGAAAAAAATGTATTTAGATATATATTTCTTGTTCAACTCTTTTCTGTTGGTTCAATCTATAAACATGTAAATATGCGCGGTTATTTATCTTCATTTACATTTAATCCGCTTTGAATTTAAAGTGAGGATATCAGTTATTTCAAATTAAATATCTTCCTCTGTTTCTTTGCTTTGAAATATGTGTTTTATATCATGCAAAAAAATGCAATCTAAAAATTTAAGCACTGTAATTATATATGTATATAGAATTTTTAAAAAGCATCTGCATATTTATTTAAACTGGATCAAAAATAATTTATTTAGAGGTTTTCCCATCAGATATTAAAATTGAACACTCTGATTGCGTCAAAGTGAAATGAAATTATAATCTCCATCTGTGATAAATGTTGAAACTATGGTGAAATGCTTTTTAAATGGTTACTAAATTCTTCAATATCTTGAAACAATGTTTAGAATTATATAGTTTGTTCGACTTTTTTAACACTCAAACTATTTTCCGGTACTCTTGGTTTTTTTTTAATTAAATCGTTAAAAATCCTCATGAAAGCTTTAATAACAAAACGAAATAAATAAATAAATCAGAATATTTTTTTCTGCCACTTCAGACGTCTATTAGATGTTTTAAGTTCTACGTCAATCGCTTCAGATAAAGTTTCTTTAAAATTAATGTGTCTCCCTTTTTTTTTTTGACAAGGGTTTATCGGATGCAAGTTCCTCGTGGATTGGAAAATTTTAAGGATTTGCCTGCTGATTGAATTTCAAAAGAGCCTGAAGCCAAAATACTTAAAAAGATATATTGAATCTCGTTACTGTATCCGCACTACCAACCATATCGTCACAAGCTTGGCTCCATGATAGCAATACCAGATTTATATAGTATAATGTTTTACCACCATTAATAATTAACCAACCCAAAAACTAAATTTTTCAAACTATCGCACCAGGAAAACTTCAGAGCTTTCAGTAAACGTAATACATCATAGAATTTTAGAATTATTAAAATGTTTCTTGCTTCAGTGGGATGCAAAACATCTTAAAAATAGTGTATATCGCCATTAAAAGAAGACTAGAGTCAGTAAAATAATCAATATTTAAATATAACGCAGTATTTGCAAAAAATAATTCAAGGTAAACTTTTATTTATCAATATTGTGTATGTGTGTATTCAATTGTTTTATATATCTTAAAATTCCTATCATATAAGTCCCCTCATGCAAAGGTTAAAAAAATACTATCCTGTTGGTAAAAAGTTTTATAATATGAGTCCCTGAACAAGCTGTTCTTCAATTGGCTCTTCTTTTTTTTTTTTTCATTCCTTCTGAGCTTTATTCTCTCTTTATCGCCCATTGTACTCTTGAGTGTTTTGAAAGCTCATCATCGCCACTTATATACCAGCGTCATCAATTGCAACTCCTGCACTTTCCATCACTCCCAAGAGAGTAATATCAACCTTAGAGAAAGACTCATTTAAAACAAGAACGGAAACTCTTCAATGAAGTCTTGTTCTTTGACGAATACACATTGAAGTTCATAAAAATGTCTTTAAAATAGTACTTTTCTTGATATTTTTTTGAAATTTAGAACTGAAAGCATTTGAGGTAGAATAAGGAATATTTTAACGCGGATTTTCATTTGTTCGCTTTAATTCCCGCTATTGCTTGCAATCAAATATAGGGCATAATTAATTATAGTCATCAAGTTTTGATTACAGAAGGAGTGATATGGAATGAAACAGTGACTAAATGGACAGAATGAATGTAAGAATGAAATATTAGTGCCGCATTTGGAAGAGATGAGATTCTTAGAGAAATATTGAAAATTAATATTTGTCAAAAACTATTTGAATGAAGCATATTCTTTGATTACAGAATTGCGCTATTTAGTATTAAACATTGCATTTTTTCCCGAACATTAAGCCTGTCATCATTTAATTTCACTTCTTCTTAAGACTACAAAGTAATGATTCGTGTGAAAGTGTGTAATCGGTTTCAGAACAGTATAAATAGCTCTAGTATGTTTTTTTCTTTTATTTCATGAATTTCTGTCTTTCAGTGACTGGGGAAAAAAGACAATATTATCCATAAGATATGCTACGTCTTTGAATAGTAAAAAAAATATTTTAACACCAAAATCACAAAAAAAAAGAAAAAAAAATCTGTTAGCATTCAGACGCGAAATAAGTGATACAAAAGGTACCGTAAAGTCGGGTTACTTGGACCCTAGGGGGTTACTTGAGTCCATTACAGTAAAATGATACAATCTAGGCTTGGTACTTACTAGTTGAAGACTTGCACGTAGTTCCTCGTTTCTCCGCTAGGTAGAAGCACTCTGCAGTCTCTAACGCTTGTACCAAACCCAGATTTTATCATTTTTTTGTGGGCTCAAGTAACCTCTTTGTGGGTCCAAGTAACCCGACTTTACGGTAATTCAGCATATTTTGATGAATTGTGTAACCCATACCATTTCTTTTTAATACGAATAGTTTTAGATACTAGATACATGCTAGCGTTACTAATTCGAAGTCTAACAAAGGGCTTTAGGGGTAAAAGTCCCTTAAAAATATCAGTTTCATTACTTTTTTGCTTTGTTTGTGTCCAGATATCTGTTACGACAATTTAACCTAAATCAAAAATTTCCCCACATGGAGTGTGACTAAAGTTGTTGCCCAAAATTACGTGTGAGCTTTAATATTTTTTTTTTCATTGTTATCAGTTTTGAGAGCGGCTAAATGAAAAAGATGCTTATGCGCCGTGGTTTTCTAACCTAGACCTAAAATTAACTATAAAGACTAAAATTAACTATACAGTGTTTCAATTTTTTCATCTCGTGGCTTAGAAAAGTAATTGATCTTGAAGTTAGGGAATTTATTACAGAACCATAATTTTTGAGACGGAATCTGAAATTGCTTCACTCAGATTATAATTACAGCTGTTTCTTAAAATTACTAACTCATACCTTAGATATGCAATTTACCTACAACTTTAAAATTTCTTTGGCTAAATTTATCCACTTTAATACCATGTAATTGGAAAAAAAAAATTATATGCCATGAGTTTCTAACCCATACATTAAACTACACTACATGGACTAGAACTACAGTTGTCTCAAAGTTATGGACCCTTCGCGCAAAGGGTGTTTGACCTTTAAACATTTTGTTTATTAATATTTATTATTTTATTTTTTTAGTTTATTTTAATTAGTTAATTAATTTTGGAGATCATCAACTTTGAGGCCACTTTCACTGCTGAAGTCAAGTGCGATCCTTGCTTCTTTGTAGCTTCCTGAATATTATACTATGGTAAATAGTTCATCCTATACTTATTTCCAAGGGTCACTAGCGGATTTAGCTGATATCCGGGCACAAACAAAGCAAAAAAAAGTTACGAAGATAGCATTTTCAATTGACCGTTGCTCCCAAAGCCATAAGTGGGCCACCAATTTATTTTAGCTAACTTGTATCTAGTATCAAGGAGAATCCACTTTTTAAAAAATGACATCTGTCACGCATTGTGTTTTGTGGAAAACGATCACTTATGTAGCACCTTATAATCACGACCTCAATCTTTGACCTCTACTCAAAGTCAAAAAATAGAGTTTGAGAGAGAAAAGGAGCTCCACTTTTATTATCACGATACTACTAATGCATCATGGAAGTTTCGGAAAAATTGAAATTATCAACCAGCAGACCTCCTTTTACTTTTTCCATCTTTAAAAAAAAGCTTCTAAACCATGCACTTTAACACAAAGCATTTTTCTTAGCATTATATATTGCTCGATTAAATGTTCTTAATTAAATTCTAATTTAGTGAAATCACAACCTGCAATTTAGTTTACACTATACGGATTTTAATAATTTACTGTATTTTAACTGAATTTGTGTGTAGCAATTACTGCTATTTTATAATTGAAATTCCTTGCATAATTAATCTTTCACACAGTGCGCATTTCCGACAAATTGAAGTCAGCGTATTTTCATAATGTAATTAGTTTTCGATAATTAACAGTGAGTAACAAAGTAAATCAATTCTCAATTAACAATCTTATTTTAGAATTCACAATAATCATTTATAGTTTTTTTTTTAAACTATCACTCATAGTTGTAAGATGTGAAGTTACAAATAATAAAAGTCGTTCAAACTTAATTTAAATTTGCTTTTGCTATGCTTTGCATCAGTGAAGTATTACTTACTAAATACATATAAATATTCAAATTACATCCTTTTTCCAACCTTTTATTTATTCGTTTTGCATGTTAAAAGCGTGAGCCGAAGTTAATTAATTTCTCCGCTTTCAAGACTCTTAGACTATACATGCAATTTATTAAACAGTGGAAGTTTCAAAGCTAATGAAAACTGTTAAAGCAAGTCGAATAATATTTTCACAATACCTGTACATCAAATTTCTCAAGAAAGATAATTACAGTTTTTTTCATTGTATTTTACATTCTGCAAGTTTAAAACTGGAGTGTTTGCACAGGCACTGTATTCATTTTATTTCTGATTTATCTTAATTGTTAATTAATGTGAAGTAAATATGACACACGCGATAAAATACATTTTATGTAGGTTTCCTGCCTGTTTTTAGAATCAATGGGATAAAAATATCGGCTATAAATACATTGCTATTTTTACTCATGTGACAGAAAGTAGCAGCATAAAGCGGTATTTTAAAAACATTAAATTACAGTGGGTGGCCAAATTATTAAGGGCATTTCTGATAGTCACGTAGTTTTTAGTTAAGGCTCACTTTTTGACGAATGTATTTTTATACTTATATAAAAGATATGATTTAACTGATAATTTATATTGTTGTTGTATTTCAGCAGAGTCTCAAACCATATTTTAATTCCTAATGATTTAAAACTGGGATGTGTACTATTTTCCTCATTGTTCTAAAGATAAAATGTTTCGAACTATTAATAAATTACTTATGCTCAAACAATTGTTGCTTGATTATACATAACTAGAAAGAGAAACATTAAAAATGATCAATAGGTGTTAACTATGAAAATTGATACAAAGAAATTCCAATTCTATGGCTTTATATTTGTACCATTTTCTCGATAGTAACCCAAATGTCAAATTTCATCTTAAGGGGAAATTTTATTCTGTTGTTGAAACATAATGTATAAAGACTGGAACTGTCAAGAACTTCCCAATTTTCTGATAATCTGATAAGAACAATAAATTTCGCAATAACTTGTGTCATTAAAAGCAAGCTTCCTTTGATTGGAAGTAATGTTAAGAGCAACGTATTCAGAAAAAAACTCATCATCTGCCGCCTTTTGAATATATATCAATTTTAAAACTCACCTACTTATAATAGATCTGCTTTTTATGTTTTCATGAGTCACGTTTTTACAAGACAGCGCTCGGTCACCCACAGCAAGGGTGGTAGCAGACTTTCTCTTCTACATAATGATCTTTTCTGGCCTACTAATTAGCTACATATGGCGTGTATTTGAGATGTCTTCTGACAGTAAGCTTTCGTTGCTTAAGTTGTGGCCTTCAAATTTTATAGAATTAGTGCCCCCCTCTAAAAAAATTCCTAAAACTTTACTATAAAAGTTACTGGCATCCCCCCCATGTTGCTAGTAACTTTTACTGTGAAATCTTGTTTTACTATAAAACTTTACAGAAGAAAAAACGAAAGTTTAATAGCGCGAGGTGCAAGTAGCATGAATTGAGGCCCGGACTCAATTTTCACACACCGCTTTACTATCCACCATACCAAATGAGACACATCATAAGAGGTGGAATAGTGTATTACAGTAAATCACGTGATATATCAAATGGTGCTGCAATCACGTTTATTTTCTCGGTATTATTTATTGTAAAAGCTTTCTGTACTGTAAAAGCTACATTTTACAGCAATAATTACCGTAAAAGTTTGCTGAACTTTTAACCTTTAGGAACCGAGCGGTACACATGTTGTACCAGAAGTCTTTTTTTCTTTAGAGGACGGGGTTGAAATTTTTACTCGAATCCTTTGGAACCGGGGATTTTTTCAAGGTTTCATACGTCTGGTACGACAGTTTATACCTTCTCTTTTCAATGGAAAGGAAATCTGTGGTTCAACTGTCGTACGACCTGGGTCGAAAGAAAAATTTCCAAAAAAAAAAAAACAGCCCGGATCCAAAAGATTAACAGCTCACGATTGCAGTAATTGTGTCACCAGATGGCTTAATGCATAGTACGAGACTGTAATGCCTCAATCTCGTCTGAATCGCTTCGTACATTCACGCTAGAGTGGCTTGGATGGATACTAAAACTTACATTCATTTGGGATTTTCCCAGCAATATATAATCACTTTTCGTATTATTTTGTAATCACTTTCTTACATTAATGTTGTCCTCTTGTATGAAAAATTTTCGTTTTATTGTGACAACTCATTTAAAGTTCGTCAATTTTTGCTTTTGTTATAGTATATTTTAACTAGTGAGAAAAAATATTGAGACCAAAAAAATTATTTATCTGTTTATTACGTTGTTATTTAAATCACGAAACACTCATCATCTGCTAATGAACTAATACGATCAAAAGTTTCCAAACATTAACAGTGTATATGCTTCATTTTCTTCAACACAGAGAAAAAAAACTAATAATAAGCTCTAGCTATTTAACATAACTATGTTCTTAAACTATCGTAGAACGCATAAAGTGCTCATAAAACCGCCCAACTGATCCCTTTTAAGATATATTTATTAATCAATACTCAACCGCATTGTAAACACATTCTATAGATGTGATTAAATCTTTGTATCTTCACCACACTTCCATATCAATTGCTCTTATTTCAGCGGTATCTGAATCGAAAGTTCGTAACAATACTGCATAGAAATGCAAATGGGAACTCCAATAAAAGGGGAAAATAATAGCACTATCTGCATATGACATTTATTTTAAAATATTTACGGTCATAAAAGAAATATATTTATCTTTTCAGCTTTTTATGAAAAATATTCATCTTGTTCCTTTTTTAAATTTTTATGTTAAATTACCTCATTTTTCGTTCGCTTCTGCAACTGAATATGGAAAATTGGATTACAAGCAGAGCGATGCAAGATTTAATAAGCGAATTTAAGTACGTTGAAAGATTGTTTTAAATAGTTAAATATCGATGCACATTTCTTTTGTAATCATTTTAATAAAGTAAGTTCATTTCATAAGATGTTTTAATATTAATGCATTGGTGCTTTTTAAAGTTGTTCTTTTAGCAAAAATAAGGTGAGTACATGTTTTGAATGTTTATTGTTTTAGGTAAGTGGTGAGCATACGTAGGTTTTCTAACCATAAATCCTTGCTTTTTGAATAATCTAGCAGCTAAAGTTTGTATTTTGCTATTATGCTTAAAGATGTCAAAGTCGTGTATTTATACAGGGTGTCCACTCCAATCGTGGACCAATAGCTAATTTCTAAACCGTTAGAGATAAGCATATAGTTTATTTTGAAAAAAATCTCCAAATTACGAAAGGAATTTTGGGTCTATTCAATGTTTTTCAAAAAATCAAATTTTGAAAGAGTTACGAAATTTAAATTTTTATACAGCCCCCCAGTCCTATCAATCATATTTAGTAAAACATTCTTGACACTATAACGTTTAAAACTTAAAAAAAATCACTGTTCTACGACAAAAATTGACCGAGTTATGACGTTTTGAAAAATCAAGATTTTGAAGGATTTCGCATACGGTCCCTCTCGATGACGTCATGAAACAATGCAAAATCTTGATTTTTCAAAACGTCATAACTTGGTCAATTTTTGTGGTAGAAGAGTGATTTTTTTTTAGTTTTAAACGTTACAGTGTCAAGAATATTTTATTAAATATGATTGATAGGACTGGGGGGCCGTATAAAAATTTAAATTTCGTAACTCTTTCAAAATTTGATTTTTTGAAAAACATTGAATAGACCCAAAATTCCTTTCGTAATTTGGAGATTTTTTTCTAAATAAACTATATGCTTATCTCTAACGGTTTAGAAATTAGCTATTGGTCCACGATTGGAGTGGACACCCTGTATAGATACGTAGAAAATTCTACGGATTTGTTATCTATCTATTTTCAATCGTAAATAGAAGATTCGTAAACTGAAAAAGATCTTCGACACAACTAAATGGGTAAACGGGGTTCCAAGTTTCAGTTGATAAGGATTTTGTACATGTGAAAATGAGGATTTTGTGTAAACAGAAAAATACACCGAAATTCGGAAAAATGTGATTGGATAAAATAAACTGTATGCATAAGCTGACCCCATAAATTGTCTTCTGCATTTGAAAACTGTCCGTGGAAGAGCGGGGCAATTATTTAAAAGGAAACGTAACGTTCAAAAAAGAATATCAAGCAATGTCATTTGCTTGTAATTTACATGTAATATGTTCACTAATGTATTTTATTTCAATAAATTGGAATTGATTTAAGTACGACTTGCATGAATTTCTGTACGACATCTCACCCCAAGATTAGGGTACGATGCCGAAAAACAAACGTTTTTAAATTATTGCTTTTATAATTGAAAAAATATTTTTCAATGCGAAACTTGTTTTTTGCCAATCAGAAATGTCCATATCATGTTGATGAATAGATAATTAACAAAATAAAACCAATGTGTTATTCTATGTTAAAAAACCTAAAAACAGCTGCTTCTTCCTTGAACAGTTTCATGAAACCAAGCTGTGAAAAAAAGCTTTTTAAAAGAGAAAAAATATGCTATTTAGCAAGTCTAAATTTTCTTTTTGAATTAATTGAATCCATTTATTTTAAATCAAAAGAAAAATAAAGATACTGTACACTAAAGTGAAAATCATAATAGTGAAAATTCCTAAACATGCGGAAGAGATTTAACACAATTAACAATTTATTTTTCCAATACTAATTATTTAAAGCTATATATGTTTTCAAATCTCAAAAAAAATAGCTAACTACAGCAAAGTGACGACCATGTCACTTAAAATAAATAACAGTATCTAGGTTTTATAAATGTATACAGAGTCTTGTAACCTTATTATTTAAAGCCTTTTTCAAGTCAAAAGAAACACAAGCAAACTGTACCGTAAATTAATGCTGATGAAAATAAATAACATTGACTTTATTTCATAAAAATGAACTCCCCATCATCTTATTAAATCACTTGATTATAAACTACATAGGATAAATTCTTTCCAAACAATAACGGTTTGTGTAACTTGCATCAGAGCGACCGTAATCTAAAGTAAATTCCAGTGTTACTTATTATAGGATCAATAACTTTTAAGAATAACAGTCCCCTTTCTATGTAATCTTCAGTATTGCTTATGTTTGCAGAGAGTACAGCATTCTTAATTAAATCCCCAAACACAAATGTTTGCCTGTATATGAATTGGGGGCTTCCAAAATAACGGTAATCACGTTAAGAAAATCAATGAGAATAATTAAGTGACGGTAACAGATATTTGAGAACAAAAATCTGGCTCAGCTAGACACATTGTTCAATTATGTTTACCTACTCTAGAAACATCTCTGCTGTATAGAAAAAAGAAGTACAATGAACTATCCGGAAAGAAAAAAACATAGATTTGTATAAATTTATTACAAAAGCATACCATTTTGAAAAATTATTTGCGCCAATGAAGTTAATATAACCTACCGAGGAAAAAGCAATTGTTATAAAATTAATATTAATGGTTACAATTTCCAACCACTCGTTCAAAATTCTAGGAAACTAGCAACGCAGTTTTTTCGGTGACTAAATAGATATTGCTTTTCAATGCTCCAAATTTAACAGTAGCTCACATTGGAAAATATGAACGAAAGTAGGCAATTTTAAGTCATTCCTTTCGAATTAAAAAAAAAAAAGAAAGACAGAAAAAAAAAAGCACTTTCTACGAAAACCTGAAAATCTTTAAATCATGTTTAGAATACTTCTTCTGAAACAAAAAAGGATAAATGCACTTCATGGCTGTGTTTGTATCTTCTACAACTTCAACTTTAATACTTGAATTAAATCTTTCACGTAGCATTTATTTCTTTAAATTGCGAGTAAAATGTACATTTATATTATCTTATATACATTGTGACATTGCACTTATTTATGTTGCAGTCAAAATATACATTTTGTGTATTTGTATAGACTTAAGTAAATATATACTGCTTCATACGTATTCAGGTAAATAAATTTAGTCTATTTGCGTTTATTTTTTTCTTGTTTAATTATGTCGTGATGTTTCATTATTATTATTATTATTTGTTTATTCGTTTTTTGTATGAGAAAATAAATTATGTGATAAATACATAATAGCCGTTTATATCTATCAGCAAATAACATACCTTTATTTAAAGGTTCTGCATTCGTACTTATTTTTTTTATTAACAATGTACTAATTAGTTCCTTCGCGATTTAATATACGTAATTTAGTAAAGTCTCTTTCATTGAAATGCTTTAAAATTACACTATTACTACAAGAGATGGAAACATGATGATTAAACTTGGAACAAATTAGTTAATATAACGTGATACATCTTACTCGAAGCACAGAAAATTATTTACCTAATTCTGGCTGACGCATGTAATGAATGAGCAGGCCCTCGACTACCAATGGTGAAGATTTAAAATCTTACCTTATGGAACAAAAAAAATGTTAGTGAAAGTATTTCCTGATATTATATTTTCTTAGGCAATAATTTAAAATATCCCATTAATAATTAATTTCGTCTTAAAAATCGGTAGAATACCAAGAATTATTTTCCTCACAACTAATTAGCTTATCTTTAATTAAGAGAGAAATGTGTTTGACCATAACAAACGAATTAATACAAACAAATTGAATTTTTCTCTTCTGTTTAATAAACATTTAAGTTAGCCGGCGAAGCAAGCAGTTTTGACTTTAATTTCCGATGCAGATACAAATTATTTCAAGTGTAAGTAATTAAGAGTTCGTGTGATTGGCAGGTTTTAAGCAATTTATCATAAAGACGCTGGGTCAAAAACTTTCTCCCGACTGAAGAATATTCGGTTCTCATTTAATTAATTAAGAATTAGTTATTGATTAAATTATCAAATTTATCTGGATCGTTTGGCTTTTTAATTAAATAAAACGTCATTAGAAGAATGTTAAATGGCTGGGAGCTAATGATTTAGATGTTGAAATCCGACTAATCATTAATTTTAAAATAAATATGCAAAAAATGATGTGGGTGGAGGTATAATAGGGAAAGTCGTTTATTCAAAGCTAGTGAAGTTCAAAATATGAAGGAGGATATGTATCAGAGGCAACACATTTGAAGAAAAACTGAAACTACAACGGTATTCTTTTATGCTATATGCTTTTTCCTTTTCAATTTTTTAACGCTTTAGTAAAAACGGTGTCTTAGACACAGGAGACATAAAAGTCAGCTGCTCACAATATTCATGAAGACTTATGTAGTTACTGACATGAAACTCAACAACTTTTTTTTTCTTTCAAGTCCAAAACGAATTAGTTTCAATGGAAAAAGTTATTTTGGCAATATTCAATTCATAATAAAAATTAATGACAGAAAAATGTGTCAGTCCTTAGCTACACAGTAGTTCCGGGATTTGGACACAATATGTTTTCATCCTTTCCTTGAAATCGAGAAATTATATTTTTATAACCTTCACGTTTTTTACTTCATTTTTAATAAATATATTTCATGGTCGAAGAACTCTTTTGCTTATTTAACTGCCAGAAATATATAGTTGAATCGAATCCAATGTTCTTTACTTTAATGGTACTATTCATAACATTGCACATCATTTTAGAAGTTTCCTAATTCCATTTTAATCAACATCGTGATTTAATAAAACGATTTAATAAATGCAAACACTCACTGTAAAATTTTCTTCGTTTAAGTTTTATAACATATGCTTAGCACAACGTTAATTGATTAAAATCAGTGTTTTTTTAAATATACGTTATATGACTAGTTGTTTGATCAAATATAGTGAATATACAAAACATGTTTATATTTATACTTTCTAATTATTAATACTTTCGTCACAGATTCTTTGTACTTAACTCTTAAGGGGTTACAGTACCTTTCTAACAAATTTCTTTAATTTAAGTGAAAAAGTTAATTCTTTGAAATATTTGTTTCTGCACTTGTTTAAAAATCAATAATTTATTTTCAAACATCAAAAATTTTGAAAACTTTTTTTGAAAATTTGAAAAATGTAAGAAAATTTCAGTTTTTTTAAAACCCTAAGGCTTTTTTGTTTTTGCACTAATTTCAAAATTTCTTTTTGCGAAATGATCACAAGGAAAACCTCAACAAATCTGTGCATTCAATTTCTTATATTTTGATTAGAAAATATTTTGTGACCTTTTATGTAAAAAAATCTTAGAAAATTTTGTTCTTCGAGGTTTAACAAACTCTAAAAATTTTTGTAATTTATAAAACGCTTATTCAATGCACAGTTTTGTTAAATATATTATCCTGAGTGCAAAAAATATTGCTTTAAAGTTATATCTTTAATAGAAAAAATTCCTTAGCATTTCTAGTAACATAGAAACACTAAAAACTGATCACCGAGAAAAAGCACTTTAAAGTTTGGCTTTTCCATTAGAACACATAGCATGTATGCCCTAAAGTCACTCATAACTTTTTTAAATAATTTAGCTAGAACAATGCTGTTTTTTTCTGAGTGTTTTAAATAACTTTTACTTTTGAAATAAGCAATAAAAATTTTTTTGGTCTTTTGGTCATTTTTGAGGTACTGTAACCCCTTAATAAAAATATTTTCATTCTTACCACTGAACTTCACTTAAGGTATTAACACTTTTCTAAATCCAAAGTTAATAATTAAGGGACCGAAAACTATACTAAACGTTTTGCTCTCACTCCAGAATTATAATTACCATAGAGTTAATAGAACAACGATGCCTGGCATTGTCCCAAAGGATATTTCTTTACCTGTCTCTGACACTGTCACCACATAGAATTTTATAATCACTACGAGAGAAGACAATATTTTAAATCTAAAAGTGTAAAAGTACGCTATAAAGAAATGATTGTTGAATTTAGTTGTTGAAATAAACGAAAAAGGGAACTTTTTCAACTGGGACAGAAATAATACGGTTTGCGTGTGTATTTATTTTATTTTGTATGAGACAGTTGGTGCATGTGTCGTTCGCAACCTGGAAAGAGAATGAGTTCCAAAATGTCGAAATTTTAATTGCAGGTCTATTGGGTCAGTTTCATATGCAGCTCGAATCCTTTTTCTAATAACATTTGAGGTGGTTAAAATCTTGCTTTATTTATTATTTCAAAATTATGATTTGTTACGAACAGATTTCAGCTGGGGGGCTTATTTTCATCGTGTATGGGAGTTTAAACAATACAAAAACCGACGCATAAAAGGAAAGTAAAGGAAATATCTTTCCAGTTAAAAATCGTGAGATTTTATTTCTTCAGTGGTAATGCAACGAGAATTTCAGAGAATAACAAAACTGTAGTTTAACTATTAAGCGCTATTGTAAAGTTTTTCTGGGAAGTTTTTTTTTTTCAATAACTTTTTGTTTGATTGTGGGGAATTTTGAGCTACCAATGTTAAATTTTGAAAAACATTATTTTTTGTATGTAAATTACTTTCCGTTTCGTAAACTTGGCACTCTACGACAAATCAATATGCCGGTTAGGGTGGAGCGAAAAAAATGAATTTTTGATTTTCGTAAACGGGTACCTTTCATTTACTGTGAATGAGGATAAGTAACAATTCTGTAAAATATTTCACTTTTGCGACGTCATCTTTAGTCTGCGCCTTTGGCCTAAAGTTTTAAAATTTTTGATTTTTTTAATATTTTTCAAATTTAAAAAAAAAAATTACAAATGATAAAACTAGTGACGGGTGGATATTAAATGGAAGAAAAAGGTTTAAAATATACAAGGAATTTTTTCTAACCATTTTAAATTATGATTTCAGTCTGCGCATTAGGCCCAAAGTTCATCAAATTTCCCAAAATTTCTGATATTTTCAACATTTTTTAACCCAGTTTTCCCCCTCAATATTCACTTGAAGTGTCTTCAAACCTGTTTTTGTTCATTTTGTTATTACTTTGCACTCTGCAACTCTTCGCTAGCTCATGTGGAACTACCCAGGACTCACCACGAGGATGTGACCGTACTTCTAGTCCTACACGTGAGCCCTTCCTTCCAACCAATGCGAGCACGGATTTACATTTCTTAGATACGTCTTTAACAGTTAAATTGTTCCTTTGTGTCGTGAATTGATCTAATATTTCTATCAGATATCCTCGTTTTTACTAAACTTTTTCTTTTCCTGTGATTACATACCAATTTTGAAGAGCTTGTGACCTATTTGACAGCTCTTTCAACTGATTGAGTCTTGAATGGAAGTTTAAAAAGAGAGCATTCAGAAATCATATTTTTTTATTCTCAGTTTCCAGTAATCTTTGTAAATATTGTGTTGTTAAATTACGTATAAAAGGTGGCTTTGTAATTTCCACATCATGACAAGAAAACATATCGATGTATTCTGGCTTTTGATTTATGTATGTAATGTATGAAAATATATTTTTATCTATTTTTGGGATCTGAAGCATTCTAACTTGTTTGCTTGTTTGTTTTCTAGATTGAGCGTTGACAATACGATTTAAAATAAGTTTATTTATGTGCTCTCTTATAAACTAACTAGATTATTACCGGCATTGCCCGGGTGCTTATTAATACAACATAGGTCTAAAAATATATTTGAATGAATTCTATCTACATGGGAATACAAAAACTTATATCATGCTAAAATGAAATAGGTGAGCTTTAAATTGATAATTCATTGTTAACCGTAATCTTTGTTGGAAAATAATCCTATTTAAACGTGTTACATTTTATCAATTTGTATGCTTAAAGGCTTATCTCTATTACTCTATCTATTCAAAAGTGAAAGAAAATGGCTATTTTGAAACAAAAAGTTTGAATTTTGTGCTTTTTTGGATTTTTTTAAAATTTCAAAACCCCGACTATGTGAATTTTAGTGCATCAATTAACCTCTGTGCCAATTTTGTTGAAAATCCGACAAAAACTGTGGATTTGTATAAGAAACAAACATACAAGTACATACGTCCATTTTTATATGTATAGATATCGATAACAGCATATTTCTAGGGTGCAAAGTATACATTGTTTTGAATGGATGTGAATACAATTTTCTGCTTTTTCCCGGAGAGATAAATATAACTCTTTATAATCTCGCACAAATTCATAGCTAAATTAGTAACGTATGCACTTCATCCTAAAAGAGCTAGGACACTTTTACCGCGAAAGTTATTAACTCTTTTAAAAATTATAGTCTAAAGATTATGTTTGCTGTAGTCAACCATCTGGCTTGGGAAAGCTTTGTTTCATAATTTTTTGGATATATTCCCAGTCAAAACTATCTTGCTCATCTCATGAAGTTACTGTTGCTCAGTACTTAAATCATTTTTATTCTCAAAATCGATCTGATCAATGACAAATTCTATAGGTTCAGTTTAAATTGAACTGATTTGAAAGTATAAATGTTGCTTAGTTTTGCCCAACACGCCCAAAAAATCACTTTGGTCCACTGGTATGTCCATCTAGCTTTTTCAAAAAATGTCGCAAATTAAGTTCATTCAAATGTAATTGGCAAATATCCTGTTACAGAGGTCTATCAAGTTTTTCTTCCAGTTTCCGTATTACACCTTTGTATTTTCCTGTCTTTGTAGAGCATCCATCAAAAACAATGCAAACAATATCCTATTCAAAGAAACATTTTATTGTTCCTGACTTGTTTAAAAAATGTTGATGTGTGCTCTCATTGGTTGGAAGCAAGGGGGCGCGGGTGGCACCCAAAGTGCGGCCACCTCCTCGCGGTGAGTCCTGGGTAGTTCCACATGAGCTGGCAAAGAGTGGCAGAGTACAAAGTAATAACAAAATGAACAAAAACAGGTTTGAAGACACTTCAAGTGAATATTGAGAGGACAAACTGAGTTAAAAAATGTTGAAAATATCAGAAATTTTGGGAAATTTGATGAACTTTGGGCCTAATGCGCAGACTGAAATCATAATTTAAAATGGTTTGAAAAAATTCCTTGTATATTTTAAATCTTTTTCTTCCATTTAATATCCACCCTTCACTAGTTTTATCATTTGTAATATTTTTTAAAAAATTTTGAAAAATATTAAAAAAATCAAAAATTTCAAAACTTTAGGCCAAATGCGCAGACTAAAGATGACGTCGCAAAAGTGAAATATTTTACAGAATTGTTACTTATCCTCATTCACAGTAAATGAAAGGTACCCGTTTACGAAAATCAAAAATTCATTTTTTTCGCTCCACCCTAATGCCGGTCACTATATAGAGCCTGGGGTGATGCTTAAAAGACCCAAAAATATTTTTTGTTTCTTTTCTCTTGGGTCACCCTCTCATTTTGTTCTACCTAATAAGAGAAACTTAAATTAATTTTTTGAAACTTTTTGAGAAAAATTTAAAGGTCGCTACCAAAGATTAAAAATTCTAACATTTTCCCAAAAAGTGAATATTTAAAAAAATTTGTATTTATTATAAAATTATATTTTTATACACAATACAAACTAAAATGAGGTTTTAAGGCTACAGTGGACAAATAAAATGGATTTTTTTCAATTATTGATTTACGTGTCTAAAACTTTGTGTGCTTATATTATTGTATATTTACGACATCTAAAAGCATAAACAACACAAATTAGTGCAAAAACAATGAATACTTTTTTTTCAAATTTCAAATTTAAATATTTTTTTAACAAAATTTCAAAATGTTCCAGGCGTCGCAATTTTTTTTCAAACTTTGAATTTCCACTTAATTTCCAATCATTAGGCATGACTACATAAAACAATGCATTACATGCAATGTTTCATGTGATAGTTTATAAAAGATGGCTGAAAATGAAAATTTATATGATTTTTTCAACTGAAAATTTTTATTTTCAGCCATCTTTTATAAACTATCTCCTAAAACATTGCATATAATGCATTGTTTTGTGCCATCATGCCTAATGATTGGAAATTAAGTGGAAATTAAAAGTTTGAAAAAAAATTGCGACGCCTGGAACATTTTGAAATTTTGTTAAAAAAATATTTAAATTTGAAATTTGAAAAAAAATATTCATTGTTTTTGCACTAATTTGTGTCGTTTATGCTTTTAGATGTCGTAAATATACAATAATACAAGCACACAAAGTTTTAGACACATCAATCAATAATTGAAAAAAATCAATTTTATTTGTCCACTGTAGCCTTAAGGTCCATATATGTTACCCAAAGCTAATTTTGTATTATATGTACCTTACGATTAACTTTTGGGATGTGAACAAACAAGAGGAAAATTAGACAAAAAACACCTATTTTTACAAAATTTCTTTAACTGACACAATTTTTAAAAAAACCTATTACAGAATTAATATAAGCTTATATTAGTTGTTTAGAGTGTTCAAAAAAATTTTGATGTACAATTAACACTTAAAAAATTCATTATGCAGACAGCAAAGTTGCTTTTTTGTAGTGCAGGAACTTTTGTCTGAAGGACTTCCCAAGAAGCAAAATATACTGCATCTGGTCTTCATCTAGGGTCAGTATTTTGTAGTACTCTTAGATTAAGGACACCCTTCACTCTCCGCTGTATCATTGACCCTACCTTAAATTTTATTACTGTCTCCTTACTTTGAATATATTCTTTGTCTTTGTTTCAGTCTTCAACTTTTTTCTTGAGAAAATCGGAGCTTAATCCGGTAATAGAAAAGAATCATTTGGTGTTAGGGCCCTGCTCCACAATGAAGCAGAAAAATAAAGCAGAAAAATAAAGCAGAAACGTAAAATGGATTAAATGGTGTTCCTATGGAAAGTAAAGATTTTCGGTTTCTGCCTTCGGTTTCTGTCGCGTTTTCCGCTGATGTGGAGCAGGGCCCTTACTAGTCACAAAATCTTCTAGATTTTTATTACTGATGTTTTCAATGTCTACATTAATTCTTTTTGGGCAAAAATCAGCTCCTTCTGTCTTTAGAGCTTCCACCATTTTCTTCTTAGTTTTATTTCATGCTTTGTCATCAAAAAATGATAATGCGATAAGTTCCTCTGTGACATACCATAAATGACCATACTTTATTCATTGCTTTTCTAACTATGACAATGTTTACATCCTCATGCTTCTTTAAATCTTTAAGGAGTTCTAAGTCATTTCTTCTGGCTGAACAAGCAGATGGAGCTTGGAACCAATGCTTAATGTAGATTAAGACAGTAAAAAAAACAGATTTCTCGTAAACCTTTTTCCTCATGTTTTGTCAATCGAAATTGTTCTCGAAACAAGATTATTTTTAGAGAGTATATAGACTTTGCCATCCAACGTGCTTGGTGAAGCCCTGAGGCTTTTTAAATGACACGTCATTTTCTAGTTCTCCTCCCAAAAATACAATGCTTAGTTGCAAGAGTTCTTTGTAATCATCTCTGATTACAAGGCTGATATTCTGTCAATTGTTACTCAGCAAAATTGATTATTTCATTTTTCACATCTTGAAGCTTTTACATAGATTCTTCATCAGTTTCCAACGTCGTATACTCTTCTTTATTGATTAATTGCCAGTTTTTTTGAAATATTTTGAATAATAAATTATCTGGCCTAGACGAAGGCCCAATTTCATTTTGAAAAACTGATTATAGCATAATTTTCATAGTATGATGCCTGCATGCTAAATAGAGAATTTCCTTTTGCATTTTCTGATCAAGTAGAATACATGCCCTTTTTCGAAACCCGGTATCAGATGTGGTTGTGTCGAAACTCATACTCTTAACTTTATTGAGTAAACTCCATGAAAGGAAGGATTCATTAACTGCTGATGCAATTTTTTCACCTTCACCAGACTCAAGTTTTGGAATGCGGAGAAGTTGATCCACCCCTCTACCAGAAAGTAAAACTGGAAGTCATATTTTCTTCTGTTTTCTTGTAGAAACTACAGGCACTTTATAATTTGTCATAATTATCAGTAAAAAAATTATGGAAACCTAAAATTGCGAGTCCTATGCCTAAATACATTAAGAAAACAGCCAAACCAAGTAATATAACCTTCCAGTATATCAAATTTATTTATTCATTATATAGTTTATTGCTTATATATAATTCCCACAAACAAAAACTCTTACGTACCAAAATTATTATTCACCTTAAAAAAACCACCGAAAATAAATCACTCCTTATAATATAAGCAAAATACACTGTTTTGAAGGTTAGACAAACTGCACACACCTGTACTGATCATACACAGCCACTACACTGACAAGCAGTGACAGGCTCTTTAAGTTGGTGGGAGAGAGGGGGGAGAGTTGGTCTAGACCGGAGGAGGGGGCGTGTGTGGTTAGATTGGAGTCTTCCTGGCATAAAAATGAAGTGTTAAGTAAAATAAGGTTTTTTTATAATATTAAAATTATAAATGAAAATTATATTGAATTTTTACATTTTCTACAAATTTAAAGCCTGGTAGCGACCCCTAAAACTTAATGAAATCCAAAAAAATTTTAGCTAACTCCATTTTATATATGAGAGATAAAAATGGGAGGGTGAACCGTTGAATTTTTTAACTTTCATTTTTAAGCATCACCCTAATAGAGCCCATTGAAAAAAATACACGTACATATTTATCATTTAATTATTTTTATACCATAGACAGTTACAAGGTTTTTCAAAAGCTTACGGTGTAAGATGGCGCAGAATGATAATAAGATAAAACCAGCTTTTGTTCATCTAAGAGATCTTAGAACATCCGCTTTGTTATTTGCCCCCGTATTTGAACTACTCTGTTGAATCTGAAACTTGGACAAAGCAGTATACACATAGCTAGTTATTAACAACTTTTTTATATACATTATAGTATGAAAATATCCGTTCGTCACGTTTTTATTGAAAAATGTAGTTTCTAATAAAGATTTTCTTATCGACTGCTCCAAAACTGCTTGACCAGAGACTAGTAGACCGCTGGAAAGCAGTCAAGAAAATGTCTTCCGTATGCTTCTAATCAATGCGAACCAAAGTCAATGCAATACAGAAATATTTCAAAATCGCAGAAATTAAAATATCAATATGTTTTCTTCTGTGTCTTTAAACCACTTCTTTATAATACGAAAAAAAATCTAACTTTTGCTTTATAGAAGGAAAACAAAGGAAGACCTTAAACAGATATTTGTGATCTTGAACATGTTCATTGCAGAGGTGCAAAAGATCAAATACTTTTCAGTAATAAAATATCGAAGCTTTTTATCTAATAAATTCATTTAAACACGTTCTCTAGTAGATTTTAAACTCCGATTTTTAATCTTTCTATGTCACCTGGAACCTTACAACATGTAATTACTGCATTCATAAAAGTTTCGCTCCCATTTTCCGCTTCCAAAATTTTGAAAGTCTAGAGAAATCGGGATCTCAGTATATTGAGCAGGAGAAAAACAATCGCTCTTTCCCGGACGTGATTGTTTTAATAACAATCATTTGAGGGTAGTTTTCCGTAAACATTTTTTAAACCACTGCCCCAAAACTGCTTGACCTCAGACTACCGTTGAAAGGCAGCCAAAGGAATGTCATTCGTATTCATTTAATCAATGCAAACTAAAGCCAATGCAAAACCGAAATATTTTTAATTCATATAAATAAAAGCATCAATATATGTTTTTTTTCTGTCTTTGAATCACTAATTTTTAATTGGAATAAAAGTAGCATTTGCTGTTTTTGACTTGAAACAAAGAAAAATGCTAAGAAGTTCAACCTACACTGATATTTGTGCTCCTGAGAATCTTTATTTTAGAAATACTAAAGATCACAAAAGAAGATACTTTGTAGTAATAAAATATCAAAGCTTTTTATCTCATAAATTCATTTAAACACATCCTCAGGGTCTAGTATATTCTAAACTCTGGTTTTTAATCTTTCTATGTCACCTGGGACCTTACAACATGTAATTACTGCATTCATAAAAGTTTCACACCCATTTTCCGCTTCCAAAATTTTGAAAGTCTAGAGAAATCGGGATCTCATTATATTGAGCAGGAGAAAAACAAAAGCTCTCTCTCCTCTCCTCCTACAGTCCGGAATCGCTCTTTCCCGGACGTGATTGTTTCAATAACAATCATTTGAAGGTAACGTTCCCCGGGAAGAAACAGAATAAATAAATTCTTCCGTGGCTAGCGAGTCGTTCCTGATAGCAAGAAAGATAGACGGCGTTTGCTAAAGCCATTACAAAAAATCTTTTTGCCAGAGAATGAACAATGTTGATCGGTATCTGGATCCTAGGGAATATCGATGGGATTTAGAGAAACAAACTTTAAAAAAAAGAGGCCTAAGTTGGAGGAAAATCGAGTGTAGGTGTAGTTTGCTTTTAGTTTCGCCTTTCCGTTGTGTACAGATAAATATAATCCTCAATTTTTTTTTTTTCTTCCGCTGAACTTTATTTGAAAATTTCTTTCCAGGTTTATTTCTTCTGCATAGGAATGATTATTCCGGACGGGTTACCAAAGCCCTAATATTAGTAGATGTTTCGGGATGTTATTTCGTGGAAGAAATTGCGTGTTTTGCTGAAAGAAAGAATGCAGTTATCCGTTATTATTGTATGGAAACCTCAAAATCGGACGATGTTTAAAGTATGTTTTGTTTCTTTTCATTTCTTGAGTTAGTAATTTTGCTCGCTTGGGGGAATAGGAGTTCAAACTTGAGTTAAATTTTAATATGATATGTTCGGTAATTTGAAGAAAGATTTATTTAAGCAGAATGCTCTTTAAAAAAAGTACGATAGTAAGGTTTGGGGTTTTTCATCTCTCTACATCGATCATTCATTTTTTTTTAAATGTTGTACTTAATCAATATAATAAAAGTAAAATGTTAGAAATTTAAACGGAAGTTCTGATAAAATTTAAAGATAGATTTAATCTGCTGTAATAGAATATTAACATGCCTTCAGAAATGCTTTACTTTATTGTGTTCAAACTTAAAAATTTGCCGTTATTATGACTTTAATGGTAATCAATGAAATAGGTACAAAAAACTTTCAAAGCGGCATGATGGGGACTAAAATGTACGGAGTCGTTTTAAAGGATTAAGAATGATGCAGCTAAAAAAATGTTTTTATGATTTCACTTCCCAAGCATCGTTGTAACTACTTAACCGTTCGTTACTATTGCAGACATATAAATGAAAACTAAAAGAATACATTTACTAAGATTTAAGCATCCGCTCCAAAACCAACTCCACTTGTGGTTGTCCAAATTAACTAACTCGTATTAACTGGACTTGACTCGTAATCACTTGACTTTATAAACTCTGAATAACCGAGAGTAGAACCGAGGTCAATATTATCCAGATTTACATCCTGCCATTTGAGGCCATATTCTGTCGAAGTTAATGAAGTTTTAGCAAAAACTTTCGAGCTGTACATAATCTGCAAAAGACAAATATTTTGTAACATGTTTAGACTTACAGAATTGAAGAAATTATGATTACAGCGTTAATCAATGTAATATGTCCATAGCGTAGATGGGAGGAAGACACTGCATTTTTTAACTTTTTCTTTAAAATCTTAAATGGCACATTGGTTTATATTTTGAACAAAACAATTTATCAAGAAAAGAAAAAGAGATTTTGTGATTGGAAAAAAAATAAGTACCGTTTTCAGAAACATTTTTGCGCCAGAAAATTAATCATTTCAAAACGTTTGCATTACGGCATCTTACTGCAATATTGGAGTAAGATGACTCATACATTTGGGGTAAGATGCCGCATCAAAAATCAATACAAAAAGTGTTAAATTAAACCCAATTCAAGAAAACCAAACAAAATTGCCTTATATTGTTTTTAAATGTTACTTTTCCCTTTTAAGTAATCGTCTCGGTTTCCCACAGACTGTTTTTAAATGTAGAACACGATTTATCAAGCCAACTGCTGTAGGCAATGTATTTCATCTAAACACATTTTTCTACATTTCGATGTGGTTTTTCTAATTTAATCAGTATGGTCATTTCCTTCTCTAGGACGCGTCAGAAAATAACAGTATCTTACCCCCAAAGCATATAAAGCCGACAACAGTGGCATCTCACGTTCTCAGAATTCATAGAATAAAAATACAATGAAAATTCTCAAATTAGTGGTGCTAACGTATGGAAAAGACGTTTCACATAATTTCCATGCGACGCCCTTCCCAAGTAGCATCAGCTCATCGGATTTTGCTCGGTCGATCAACTAACTCCTCGTAAATTGATCCCGTAACGCACGAAAATATCGTTCCGATCAGTATCCGAGCACGGTTTTCGATGAGTTACTTTTCATCGGAAAGCGATATCCCTCCGATCAATTTTCCCGATGAAAATAAGATGAGCTATATTCCATCGGAAAATGATATCCTTCCGATCACTTTTCCCAAAGAAAATAAGATGAGCTATATTCCATCGGAAAATGATATCCTTCCGATCAATTTTCCCGATGAAAGTCAGATGAGCTATATTCCATCGGAAAATGATATCCTTCCGATCACTTTTCCCGATGAAAATAAGATGAGCTATATTCCATCGGAAAATGATATCCTTCCGATCAAGTTTCCCGATGAAAATAAGATGAGCTATATTCCATCGAAAAACGATATCCTTCCTGTCAAATTTCCCGATGAAAATTAACCGAGCTATGTGTTATTGGAAAACTATGCACTTCCAATCAAATTTCCCGATGAAAATATGCCAAGCTACAGATTTCATCGGAAAGAGGTCGTAAAGATCAAATTTTCTGATGAAAATTTTCCCAATCTCAAATTTTTGTTAAATATGCAGTGTTGGTCTCATTATTCGTAGACTTGGTAGCGTGGTGGTAGAGCGTTGGCTTTCCGCGCTGATAACTAGGGTTCGATGCTGGAGTTGGCCAGTCGCAAATGGTTGGGGGAAATAAAAAAGAGGTTCCAAAATTCACTGCCACGGAACTAAACTGCGCTCTTTTTTCTTTTTTTCTTTTTTTTCTTTAAATTGATCCAACTCTCATCGTATTTTGATCCAAAATTTATCGCCACGGAACTACACTGCTCGTATATTGATCCAACTCTCATCATATTTTCATCCAAAATTGATCCTAAATTCATCGGCACGGGACTGCACTGCTCCTAAATTGCTCCAAATCTCATCGTAAACTCATCGGATTTTGCTGCTCGGATTCTGATTGGCCGATGAGACATATTGGAGCAATTCCCGATGAAAACTCATCGAAATCCGATCACCGGCCGATGAGAATCTCATCGGGTTTCGATGAATGGCCGATCATCGGCCGATGAGATTATGCTGCTAGGGTTGGTTCTAAGTAGTGTTTCCTTTCACAAAACAATGTGTTGAGTGGTGAAATGGAACGCAACAACTGATACCACGAATATTCTGAATAATGCTACTGAAAAGATGTGATAAGCTTCTGGTTTTTCTAAGTAGACATAACTCTTTCTGAATTTCCAGAGTCAGAAGACCAGGAAAGTTAAGTTATAAGAACAACGAGCAGGAAGGTCAAGCAGTTAAAAAACTACGACTGATTACCCTTTCGTTAGGATAAGTTTGACGTAATTCACGTTTGCCGTTAGAATTAATATTTGGAAGAGCACCATCCTACACATAAAAACTGTATCATAAATTCATTGCAACCTTGTAAAAATTCTGTAACTATAAACGTTTCCAGCATGTCCTGTGATACAAATACAAATACAAAAGATGACGACCAGCTACAGGCTCTAGGCCCAACTAGGCTGGTCCTAGTCAAATATTACAATCCCCAATAAATATCCAAGGCCCTCTTAAAGCTATCAACTCCCTTACTCATAACAACCTCCTCCGGTAAGCTGTTCCAGGTACTCACAACCCTACTGAAATAGTAATTTTTCCTCACCTCTAGGTTAGCCTGAGACTTAAATAGCTTAAAACAGTGTCCCCTTGTCCTGCTTTCTAAACAAAAATTTAGCCCATCATCATCATTCATTTTGATAAAGTTAAACAACTGGATCATGTCCCCTCTGACTCTCCTTTGCTCAAGACTGTACAGTACATCTTAAGCATTCTAAGCCTGGAACCATAATCTCAATCTGTAAGCCCATTTACTATCCTTGAAGCCCGCCTTTGAACCCTTTCCAGTAAATTAATATCTTTATTAA
This sequence comes from Uloborus plumipes, assembly GCA_038373865.1. Classification (NCBI taxonomy): domain Eukaryota; kingdom Metazoa; phylum Arthropoda; class Arachnida; order Araneae; family Uloboridae; genus Uloborus; species Uloborus plumipes. Next base: position 26,254 of record JAXGGA010000372.1, read on the forward strand.
GATGTGAAGACCAAAACTGAATAGCATACTCCAAATGAGGTCACCAAACTTCTATACAGGGGCAGAAGAATCTTTTTAGATTTGTTTGAAATATATTTACTGATAAACCCCAGCATCCTGTTGGCTTTGTTACTTGCTACACTGTACTGCTGACTAAATTTGAAGTCCTGATTAATTAAAACTCCCATATCGACAACACTTTCTGCCGACTTACAGCTGAGCCTTGTAGATAATAGCTTGTACCTTTGTTTCCATGACCTAAATATAGAACTTGACATTTTCCAACATTTACTGCCATACCCCACTTATCTGCCCACTCAGTAATGTGATCCAATTCCTCTTGCAGCTGATTTACTTGTTCCTCATTATCTACAATCCCCATAAGTTTGACGTCATCAGCAAAACAATTCATGTTTCCCGAAATATTCTCGTGAATATCATTCATAAAAATGATAAACAAAGGGGGCCCTAAAACTGATCCCTGAGGAACCCCACTCAGAACCTGACTCCAATTAGAAAAATTTCCCTTTGCAACTACTCTTTGTTTCCTTCCAGTCAACCAATTTCCAACCCAAGGTAAAAAATTTCCTCCCTCTCCTATGTCAGCTAACTTGCTGAGCAACATGCGGCACCTTATCGAAAGCCTTTTGAAAATTATTGTAGACAACATCCACACACTTTTTTGTTATCCAAAGCCTTAGTAACCTTAGCAGCCTTAGTAGCTGTTCAATGACGTAAAACTTTTCTTTTGTGCTTTTGCTCAACTTATCGGTAACTTCTTACACTTTTTTTTCATTCACTTATTTTTACCGCATAATCTGGAGTATCTGTTGTCAAAATATAATGTTAGGAAGTTTCCGTTCGATCCAATTCCATAAGAAATATTTCTTAGTGTGAAAAATCAAAGTTAAAAGCGCATTGCGAACAAGTATGAAAAAAAGCAAATTGATATTTGCAAGAAATTAGCAAAAAAAAAACTTTATTTGTTGAGGAAAGGCATCTAATCTCAGACAACTACGTGGACCAGTTTTTTCTCCATACTTCTTAAAATTGAAAATAAAAGACAGAGAGATAGATAGAACGCCTTACCTTATTTCAAGCAAACGTCTAAATTCACTTTCCTCTATACAACAAAAAAGTTGTTTATTATTTCTCTTTAAATTAACGAATAAAATTAGGTTTAAAGCTATTTTAAATCGATTTTTCTAGAAACCAGAACAGCATGAAAGTAGTTATTGAGAAAATATGCACGCAATTTGAGAATTGATTAATTTAAAGAAAGGAAAAAAGTTGAAAACGTAAGCCAGAGTTTCATGAAATCACAAAAATATAAATTCTCCTCTTTGAAGAGAAATATTCTTTCCCGATCATAAAGTTTTTGAAAAGAAGGAAATTCATGATTGTTGTAAAGAAACGAATACATTTAGTAGAAGAAACGAATGATATATTTTTATGCAAGGCAGAAATTTTGAATGCTTTTCTCTCATGTCATTGCATTTTATGATGTATTTTCTTTTTGAACTATTTTACTTTTCTCAGTAACTTGATTTAAGTTTTCTCAAAATTGTACATTGTTATGAACATTCTAATGTAGAACATTTTTATTTTTATCATTTTTATGAATAGATGATAAGGTTTTTCCGCATACTGTTCTGTGTCATAAAAGAATTTCAAGTAAGTTGCTTTCGTTTTCGATGTTTTCAACATGCATTGTGTAGTTGAAGTTTATGAAGATTTCTAGAACTTTTAAAGAAAAAGAATATGAAAACGAATGAAAATTAAAGTGTGCCAATTATTATATTCATCTTAAAAGATTACATTGAGCAGCAGAAATACAAATTGGTCACGTAATTACCTATTTTTTTATTAAATAAAAATAACATATGGTTTGAGTTTCTCAATTCTTCGCATTTACGAATCGTTAAATGGTGTTTATAAATTTTGTATTTGGCTCTCATAAAGCCAACATTCTTTTATGAAAGAAAATTACAATACGCAGTGAAACCTTGATTACTCGACTCACGAACTCCGCTATATGTCGAGTTAAGCGGGTGTCAACTTATCGAGGGTTTATAATTTCAACTTTTAAGGTGTGTTCTCTATTACTTATTTACGAGTGCTAATCATTTATGTTATGAAAATCGATTGCAGTAAATAAGTTTATTTTTTACAAACTAAAATAAATGGGACAATTTTAAATACTGTATTAGGAATAAATTTATAATTATTGAAAGAGATAAGAGCTCCCAGTCAATCAAGTCTAATATTGAGAAAATCTCTGCTCACGCTTACTTGGAAAAAAAAGCATGATGGGGGCTTCTCGAGGGGGTTACATTTTCCAACCCACTCCTAGCACCAGGACAGAAATTCGTTAAGAGAGCTTAGTTAGCTCTTATTCGTTAGTTAACTTTTTAAAAAACTCAATTGACTGACATAGAAACGCAAAATTTTCGGATAAGGTCAATATGAAAGAATATCGGTAACCAAAATTGAACTAAAAAGCAAGTGGATGTCGACTAATAGAGGTTCCTGTAAATGTGAATCAAGTTAGAGAGGTTTGAACCCATTTTGAAATTAACAGTGGACCAACAATTAGAAAACTAAACGTCGACTTACTGAAGTTGTCGAGTTACCGGAGGTTAACTGTGCTTTAAAAGATAGCTATCATTTATTTGAGACAATATTATGCACTGTTTGTAACTAATTTCGTTAGTATGCAAAATGTTTACATTCCATGTGACATAAAATGATTAAATGGGAATTAACTGCTTCAAATATTCAAAAGATATTAATAGCGAGCTAATAATAAGATGAAGTATTTACTTTAAACCTTATTAAACATTTTGAAAAGTGCTTTTAAATATTTTGAAGAATTCTTGTGCTAAAGATAGTTAAAATATATTAATGAAAATATGGCACATTTATTTGAAATTTCAAACTTAGGATGTGCAAACACTATAGAAAGAGCTTCATCGTATTTCAATCTTAAACAAATAATTAAATACTTGTGATAATCTAATAAAGATAACTACAAGATATGAGTACTTGGTAAATACTATGGCACTAAATACTTGACGTTCATTCTGATTGAAATGGTCTTATCCCTTTAAAATGATATGTAAACTCTTCTAAGGAAAATATGTACTCAAGCTATATAATATATAAGACATTAGACAGCGATGTTTAAAACATTTAAAAAACAGTTCTTCATGTATAATAGGGTGGGTCGAAAAAAAATAATTATTTTTTTTCGAAACGCTATACCGCGGAAAACTTGCCTCTAGGGTAGGTAAGTAAAATGCAGATTAAACAGAGGAAAAATATTGAGTCCCCAGCTAGCGCATTGTACTTGAAATTTCGATTTTTTTTGAAAATTAAGTCATTTTCCAAATTTTTTTGCAATACTAAGTCAATAATATTTTATTCCGCTACAGTGAAAATCCTTTACTAAAATGGTTGAAAAACCCATAAAGAACGTTAACTGGTCAAAATCGTTCAATTTGCGTTGGCGCAAAAGACTTAAAAATCGGTAAATTATTGCGTTTCATGCTCGCAGCAATTCTAGTCGGCCTCGTTGCCCGGTGAATGGCAGTCATTACTGTTCAATGTATCAAGCTTTTCAATGCATTTCCCATATGGAAATTAGTTCGTCCAAGGGATTTGAAAATGAAATTGATAAAAACTAGGCACAAAGATTCTGAATAGCACGCTTGAACTAAGTCACCTCGGCAGATGCGCATAATATTGAAAAATACTGCATTGAACTGTGATCGCTCCAGAATTTCGAGCAGAACAACGGCCGTTGAAGCTTCAAGTATGATGAAAGATATGAATATCGTTACTAATGACGGCCACTCTCACATTATTAACAAAATTAAAATTAGAAGGGAAAAAAGCATAACGTAGTGAACTTTAAAATCAATGCATTGAAGAACGCAATCCGCTCTAAGGACTTTTTTTGATGGAAGGACGAATAACGAACATTGTAATTCAGAACATTAACCAAAAACACTTAAAACCCCAACCATACATAAAACAGTAACATTATTCTTTAATTAAAAAACATGGATCTGTGTGTTTGTTGGTCACGTTACACCATTAAGTGAAACTGCTCAGAACATTGCTGTTAGCATTATCTCTAATCTGACTGAGTGTCGTTTTTCCTTAGACGAACTAGATGCATAAAAGTTACGGCACAGTTACTAACCAGGGTTGGAGAAAATATTTATGCGTTTTATAGAACAGAAAAACACCTTTACAATGGGGAGTTTGCCTTTGCACTTTAACGAGTTGTCTTTGTAGAGCATTTGTTCCAAGCCTTAAAATGTGAAAGAACTATGCTGAAATCATTTAGTAGCCAATTAGTATCCATCTTCATAAGTGCGAAAAACTTCCAATACTGGATTTTGAAGTACCAGGCATTGATTCAAATTTGTAAACAAAGAGCAACAATACCTGTGTGCATAAGTTCTGTTATAAAGTCAGGCAGCTGCACTGTGGACTTCACTGCTCGCGAACCAGGTCCTCGTTCCCACTCACGATGGATGACAACAGCTAACAGTTTTGAGACTATATGTAAGTGCGGAAACCCCTTCAGATAATCATAAACTGTTTGTATGTTTTTATTTTCAATCATACATGTTTGTATGACTCAAATTAAAAAAAAAAAAAGCCAGTACATAACAGATGATCCTACGCATATTTTTGGAGCAAATCAAATCCATAAGATTGCTGTGGGAGAATTTGATTAGAGTAGTTGATCCTGTGATTTAAAGAAATGAATTGTTTGCCCATCCAGAGCACTTGCTTCTTAGGATGATAGTGGACGCAGGAAAATATATCAGTAAGTTAGGTTTCAGAAAATTATAAAAACTAGAAAATATTCCTGCAAACCAGAATCAATAAGGTATTTTCGGTCTTAAAAATTAGCCTTCAGGCAACGAACTGCACAGAAATAATTAATCGGATAACTATTACACTTACACCACTTCCATTTTTTCCGAAGAGTTTCTGATGATTAATCGTGGGCTAAAATCACTGCTGGTGAAACTGGTGACAGATGGGTAAGTTCTTATTTAACACAAAACAGCTAAAAAAATTGTCTTCGGAAGAACCGAGATGGTTTAATAAGATCTACCCTTTTAATCAAAAGATTCAATGCCAAAGTTTTGCAGCAAGTACAGCTTCGACTTAAACACACAAAATAGTGAGACTTTTGCAATGCAGTAAATACTATGTTACTGTAATAAAAAGGCAAGATTAATGTGCTCTTTTAGTACCTTTTCTATGCTTACTTCATTACGATAAACTGTAGTGTAAACTAAAAAAGTAGTTATCTTTTAACACACAGAGCTCAGAATAATTTACTACACATTCCTTTATGGTTCTAGTATGTACCTTAAATGCAATAATTTACCGATTTCTGAGTCTTTTGCTTCATAGGCGGACTTAGGCTGTGAATTCTGGGGGTGCAACAAACCGAGATCCCCCCCCCCCCACGGAATTCCCGGGCAATCAAAATAAAAATTGTAGTTTTCCAATCAAGCTTTTTTTTTGGCGCACGGAGCGTAAAATCAAAGTTAATAATTTTCAGGAGAGGTTCCGTGGAAGTCCGGACTTTGAGAACCTCTGAAGCAAGGACGTATTTAAGGGGGGGGGAGTTTTTTATTTCTAAGTTCTCATCACTTATCTCAAAAAACCGCAACCAAGGCAGAAGGTGCTTATTTCCTTTAAGTACTCTCATTAATTGAAAAGTTTTTAACTTCCAAGTCAATTCAGAACGCGAGAACCTCCAAATGTAATTCTGCAAATTTTCTGTAGTATCTTCAAATTAATGAAGAAATTTCACAGAAATCTGCAAAATTTCTGCAGATTTCATGTAGAAATTTGTTCAGAAGAATCAAATTTTCCTGCGAAAATGCCGAGTTTGAGTCGAATCAGCGTCATTTACGGGAAAATTAGATCTACCTCTAAGTAAAATCTGTGTAGAAAATTTACAGATTTTTTAACAAAATTTGACGATTTTATAATACTAAAAAACCATGTACGTAGATTATATCTATTTATGTATGTATGTCAGTATAACTGCTCCCGAACGCCAGTGAAATTATCATCGAACGAGATATCGATAAATTCGTAATTTTTTGGGCCTTGTGTTCGACTAATTTACATAATTTTGCGATTTTAATTAGCGGGCATAATCAATAAAATCTATAGATTATTATATAAGCCGTCTTTTTTCTTCCACCGTTTTTTTTTCGAAATTTCGGATTCTGCTTCGCAAGTGGTCAATAATTTCTCCAATTATTGCTTGTTCAAGCTTTTAAATGAAAAAATTAGAAAATAGGTAAGTTTGGAGATTCTATTTCGTATTGTAGAAAGAATTTTATAAACTAAAATAAAGAAAATTAATTCAATGTTCAATGTTTGAAAGTAAAACCTTGCAAATATTATCGTCCAGAGTATAGTTGGTTTGGAATTTTCTATGAAGTCTTGTTCAAATCAAACAAGGGTTTAGAATTACATTATAATAGAATTCATATAGCTATGCATTTAATTCTATAGATAGTGATTCAGTTAGTTGGGGAGGGGGGGGGGGGCAATAAAATGAACATAAATATATACGTTTTTTTTTTTTGAAATTCCTTACAAAGTTTAATATTTTATTGAAGTTTCATCCACATTTTTCCTAATAACTCCTGGAAAAGTATTTGTCTTCTGATTTTCTTTTATTGTTTTATTTATTAATTTACTACTGCAATTTTTCAATTAATTATACTTAATTTCGTTATCAATTTTAATTAATTAAGTACATTTTAAGCTAAACATTATATATTAATAATTATTATAGGTTTAATTGAATTAGTGTTAATGTAACAAACAATTAATACTTCTGATTTATCTTTTGTGACCTTGGACCCCCCCCCCTAAACAAAGTTCTAGATACGTGCTTGCTATGAAGTATATAATACGTTGCATTTTTGGGTTTTCGTTCTAGTAAATTAAGTTGAATTGTAGCAATGAAAAAATATAACTTATTTTACCAAACTGTTTCCAGATGAAATACGCTAAATTTATTTTTTTCAAACTTTAAGCAAAATGTTGGGGGTGCGGGGCACCCCCTGGCACCCCCGTAAGTCCGCCTATGTTTTGCTATATCTCAAATTGAATGATTTTAACCGGTTAACATTCATCATACTTGAAGCTTCAACAGCCGTTGCTCTGCTCGAAATTCTGGAGCGATCACAGGTCAATGCAGTATTTTTCAATATCATACGCATCTGCCAAGGTAACTTAGTTCGAGCGTGCTATTCAGAATCTTTACGCCCAGTTTTTATCAATTTATTTTCAAATTCCTCGGACGAACTAATTTCCATGTGGGAAATGCGTTGAAAAGCTTGATACATTGAACAGTAATGACTGTCATTCACCGGGCAACGAGGCCGACTAGAATTGCTGCGAGCATGAAACGCAATAATTTACCGATTTTTGAGTCTTTTGCGCCACCGCAAATTAAACGATTTTGACCAGTTAACATTCTTTATGTGTTTTTCAACCATTTTAGTAAAGGATTTTCACTGTAGCGGAATAAAATATTATTGACTTAGTATTGCAAAAAAATTTGGAAAATGACTTAATTTTCGAAAAAAATCGAAATTTTAAGTACAATGCGCTAGCTGGGGACTCAATATTTTTCCTCTGTTTAATCTGCATTTTACTTACCTACCCTAGAGGCAAGTTTTCCGCGGTATAGCGTTTCGAAAAAAAATAATTATTTTTTTTCGACCCACCCTAGTGTATAAGCACCAAATCAATAATGTCGCCTAAAGTTTCCTCTATGTTTGATTCTTGCTCAATATGTTTAAAAACTTTAAAATCAGCCACATAATAAGCTCTAAAAGTATACTAAATCTATCATGATACTCTACTGTGTAAGAAAATGTAGCAAAAATTTCTTGAGGGAAGAGTGAACCAACATTTCATTTTTTTGAACCTATTATGTATAAAAATACCTACTCTCCAATTATCAATAAACCAACCTAAATTCATTATTTGTGCATTTAAGAAAAGTTTATAATATGTTGTTGCGTTGTTTCTTCGGTGTTAATAAAATTCCCGTATAAACATGATGATTACTAAAATTCATTTATGGGTGATACAGGAAAATACTTTTATACAGTCGCATTAATTTAATAGCTAATTTAGAATATAATTCCATTTTTTTCAAAGCTTTAATACACACTACATCCCCTGCCACCTTTTATTACGAGCCAATACTTTATCTTATCATTACAATTAAGCCAAGTGTTTCTTTGAGTTACTTTTAACATAGTTTTTTTAAGGTAATTCATATTTGCATTTTTGTGAGCGTTCAACCGATGCTTGATTTGTAGAATACAATCGATGATTAAGTATTTGGATTCTCATAGAGTTTGGCTTTTTTCAAGACTCGACGTTTTCATTACTTGTATGAGAGTAAGAAATAATTACGAGTAAATTACTAAAAAATATGTTTCCGCTTATTCAGCTCTGAAAACAAAATACAATGTATTAATTATTAACAGCAACATATTTAATCAATCTATAAGTTGTAGAAATTTCTTACAATGAATGCTGTTTGCGTTAAGCGTTTCTTCTTTTATATTATTATTAAAGTCAGAATGAAATGGAACAAAAATACAATTTTTTAAAACAAACATACATTAAACTAACATATAAGGCATAAAAGACTACACTGTAAATTATCTGTGTGAAATACAGCAAAAGATCCAAGAATATTTGTTATAGTACATAAATATATAATCAAACGATGCGAAGCAAGTGTCTTGATAGCAGTTTCACAGAAAACTAGTCCCCCTCCCCTCACTTTGTCAAAATATATTAAAAAACCAGAATATCTGTTCAGGCACGGTTTCCTAGGAGTGAAATCGTCAATCTCTGGCGAGGCGACAGACGCCGCCGGCTTCTGCGCATGCGCCTGAGCCGCAGATGGACGTCGCTTCACGCCATGCTCCAATCAAACTGGTTCTGATTCCAGCGTGCGTCGGGCCCGGCGTCGGCGACGATTCTAGGAAACCAGCCCTTTACGCTCTGTTACCAATACGCAAGTGCTGCTTAAAAATCCACCAATCAAATTTCTCAGTTTTTTTTTTTAAGCATTGTAAATTATTGCTGTAAAAATAAAGAAATACATGAATTTTTCTGTTGAGTAACATGAGTACTTGTTCAAAAACTTTGGATCAAGCTTTTTTAAGTAACAGTTTCACAAAGAAGTAAGTCTAATTTTGTGCCTTTGCAATATATGCTAAATATTGTCATCTACCAGAGTAAAGATAATCATTTTTATATGATGACTCTATTCTTTCAAGCTCTCTTGTGGCTATTCCATGCACATGATCATCTATCTCAAAAGGGGACATTATCTATTGTCTGGTTGCTGTAAAACTAGATGGAAGGTACCTACTCAAAATTATGCTTAAGTTCCGACTAAAGGTGGTATCCTTCTAGCGATATGGCACCTTTTGTGGTAGTATTCGTTCAATTTCCATCTCAGGTATTTTTTTTCTCCTATAGTACAGATCCTTAAAGCGTTTCTTGTAGCCTGGTTATTTTATTTCTATAGAGTTAGTCATTGGTAGAAACTTTCTGTGGTTCCCCAATAATAATAATAAATAAATAAATAAAACCTCTAATGATTTTGCTTTTAGCTCGATGTAATTTTATTATTTTTAAAAATAATCTGTCGGTTTATGTTTTTAATCCCCTGTTCTATTACATCATTCTCTTGATAAAAAAACTTCCAAAAGAGTCTCATGTAATTTTCACGTAATGTTTTAACGTACAGGGAGTCATAACCACATATGTGACTTTTAAAAATTGTTAAATATGAATAGGAAGGTACATTCTGCCAGCAGTTGTTAAATATGCTGATATTTAGACAGACCTGAATATGGATTTTCAAATTATTAGAGAATATAACGCTAATATTTTTTCACAAAAAATATGTACATTCTTTATGCGTAATCGAAAAATAATTCGCTTAAATAAAGTTTTACGCATTAAATGATAAACTATTTTCACTGTTTTCTTCTCTTATTCTGCTTATTTGAAACAAAAATTTACAGCACTGAATAACTTGAACTTTATTGAAAATTCACCATATTGTACCCTGGTATTGCTGTTTTAGACGAAACAAATATTGATAGTGAAGTGCTATCGCCCTGAGTAATCAAAAGTGTGAGGGAAAGGGTAATATTTGCAAAGAAAAAGTCCATTCCTGAAAAGAAAATACACGATGAAAAGAAAAAACGACAAATCTAAAACCCATAGATGAACATATTGGAAAGAATAGGAAATGCATTTCGTCTCTTAAAGCTGTTACGATCAAAAAATAAACAATTTTACCCGAAGCAGAAGCACATCGTAAAAGATGTGAACCCACAGGAAAAGAGTGTGTTAGATAAAAGGCACTGAAGGAGACAAAAGCAGCTCAAAAATACCATTTTTGCCAGAGCTAACAAAAGAGCATGTGAATTTGAGACATCGGATTTCAGTCCGGATATTAGATGCCTATTTCCTCCGGAAGTTCCCAGCAAAAAGTAGTTCGCCACAAGTTAGCTGGATGTTCCTCCGCGTGCAGTAAATGCTATTTTGGTAGTTTGCACTGAAATATGGGGCATCGTTGAGAACCGCATATTTCAATATCTTTCTTCGCTCTTGTAATAAAAAGGAAATATTCGCATATTGGAAGAGTTTCAATGACGCTCATAGGAAGATTTCATTTTTCTTTTTCTTAATAAGACATATCTAAAGTGATTTTTCTTTTTTGAGTTTTGTGTGATAAATGGTATTGGCTAAAATGCTTTATTGTATTTTTAAAAAAATACATCAAATATTAATTGCAAACTAAAAATGTTTTCTGCGAGAGTATGGCTAGGTTTGTATTTATTATTATGTAACTGTTAAAGACGTAATATGCTGGTTAAGAAAAATTGCACAACTAGCCCACAAGACTACAAATTTATCTTTATGCCATAGACTTTCAGCAAGTATGGCTTAGAGATTGCGAGACACAACAAAAGAACATGTAAATTTGAGACATCGGATTTTTGTCCGGATACTAGATACCTATTTCCTGCTGAAGTTCACAGCAAAAAGTATTTCCCCACAAGTTAGCTCAATGTTTATCCGCGAGCAGTACAAGCTATTGTACAAGCGAGCAGTACAAGTTATAGTTTGTACTGAAATATGGGTCGTCGTTGAGAACCGCGTATTTCAATATCTTTCTTCGCTTTTGTAATAAAAGGAAATATTCACGTACTGGAAAGGTTTCAATGACGCTCAGGAAGATTTCCTTTTTCTTTTTCTTAAGAGATATCTAAAGTATTTTTTCCTTTTTGAGTTTTGTATAATAGATGGTGTTGGTTTTATGCGTTTGACTGTATTAAAAAAACTGCCACTGATATCAATTGCAAAATAAAAATGTTTTCTACGAGAGTATGGCTAGCCTTACTTTGTTATTATTAAACACGTAATATGCTGGATAAGGTTTTTTTTCTAACTGGCCCACAGGGCTACAAATTTAGTTTTATGCAATAGACTTTCATCAAGTATAGCTTCGAGATTGATAGACTCAACAAAAGAGCATGTAAATTTGAGACATTGGATTTCAGTTCGGATATTGGATGCCTATTTCCTCCGGAAGTCCCCAGCAAAAAGTAGTTCGCCACAAGTTAGCTCGATGTTCTTCCGCGTGCAGTAAGCGCTATTTTGGTAGTTTACACTGAAATATGGGGCATCGTTGAGAACCGAATATTTCACTATCTTTCTTCGCTCTTGCAATAAAAAGGAAATATTCCCGTATCGGAAGAGTTTCAATGACGCTCATTAAGATTTCATTATTCGTTTTGTTAATAAGAGATATCTAAAGTGATTTTTTTTCTTTTGAGTTTTGTGTGATAAATGGTGTTGACTCTATGAGCTTGATTGTATTTTTAAAAAATACATCGGGTATTAATTGCAAACTAAAAATGTTTTCCATGATAGTATGGCTAAGCGTGTATTTATTGCTATGTTACTGTTAAAAACGTACTATGCTGGTTAAAAAAATGCACAACTAGTCCACAAGACTACATATTTATCTTGGAAAAGATCCGGCTTAAACTGTAAATGTATATAAGGAACATATAAACACCCACAAACATGCAACCATTTTTATATACATACATTTCTATTAAAATGTTTTAGCGTATTTCAGAGTTCTAAAAAACAACGTAAGTTTTAGAACTCTGTTACAATCATAAAACATAAAACAGTTACAATCTTATGTAGTGGAAATTGATCCGTTTCGCTATATTTACTAGCATGAAATGAAATGATGTGCTACAGAGCGTTTCCATACCAGAAGGAATTCACGGGTATCATCCCTGTCAAATGACATTGCCTTCTAATCGGCTAATTTCTGTGACATCCTCTTTCATGTGCATCTGACTCGAGCTTTCATCTGAATGCCGAAAACCGATTTGATGCTCCGGTGATCGCTTAATAATTTCGTAATACTGGAGCAATTTTACTCTACTGGTCAGTTTGAAGACGTGCAGTTTCAATCTCGCGTTGAGGATGTCCTTCATTTTATCAAGAAATAATTAAATGGGAAGCGTTCGTGAAACCATGATTTAAGGTTTCTTGATAATAGTGAGATGTTTGTAATAGGAAACATAGTTACTTCACAAAGTCATCTACAATAAATTTCGAAAAAATAAAAGAAATATGTAAATGTTTTTTTTTTCTTTGGTTTCGGGAGATAGTAATTACTTGCATAGGACTATCATCGTTAGAAATATTCGCATAGAAACTGCCAGTTTGGGGAAATCCTAACGTAGGAAGGGTTGATGTCGAAAGTATATCCCATACCGTTCCACCCCGTTATTAATTGTACCATATATTTTTGGGAATTATATGACTTTACAGCTAAAAGTAATGGTACAGATTGTATTCCATTTTGTTTGAGAAAGGGACCTTTCTTTAGTCAGATTGTTTATATTTAAAAAGCATTTTTTTTTGTGGTTTTTTGATGTAAAACTACCGCTAGAAGATACCCACACATCTGGCGACAAACGCAGTTCCGGGGTCATTACTAGTAGTAACTTACCTTATGCTATGCGTCTCCCTAGAAAGCTCAATACATGATCGATGGGATTTAGATCCAATGACCTTGCAGGACATCCAACACTTTTAGCATTTTCATTCACCAGCAGCTCCGTTATACACTGCAATGCAAAAGTTAAGACAAATGGCAAATATATGAATAAAAAGAAAACTATTCAACGAAATGCTTTCAAATTTCTACTGCAGGTACACAATACGGTCCCAAATATGTGTCTAGAGTTCTTAAAAGTAAAACTGGAACCAAATTTTGGATGTTACAAAAGACAGTTTTTTACATTGTTGCAAAAGTTTAGACAAAAGTCAGATTTTATGCAAATATCCCTTGAAATGTGATTGGTGGAGGAATGCGGGACTTTATTATTCATGTATAAAGTGCAGAGATTGCTGAATAAATAATTAAAATCTCAAAAGCTCTGTAGTTCTCGTGTAAAGAAGATGAGAAAGTTTGGAAGCCGAAATTTGAAAATGAACCTACTTGATTAATTTTTTTGTTTTTTAAATCGGCTCTAGTATGGTAGTACGTTGTGTTTTACTTTGTGGAGAGCAAATTCAGACATGCATATCGATCAAAAGACCAAGAAAAAATATATTTCTTAAAGATCAAGGAATTAAAAAAACGGCTCGAACTGACGATATGCCCCTTAATCCTACAAAACTTCAACTTGGATCAAAAACAGCACGTGACAGCATAAGTAGATGAACAACTGAATCGGAATGCATAAAAAAAAACAAAGAATTGTGCTTGAGCCTTTTCGAACAGAGTGTCCTAAGTAAGCCAGCTTTTATTGATAAAAGCAGCACAGCATATGATCATTGGATATTTCTCAAGTCCAGCGAAAAGAATTTTAATCCATCTAGGCCATCCTAATTTTAATAATTTGTATCAAAGAAAGTACCATTCATTTTTTAGTCACGATGATACATATGCTGCTTTTCACATTAAAACCTGGGTTATTTGGGACACTCTGTCCGAAAAGGCTCAGGCACAATTCTTTGTTTTTTTCATGCATTCCGATTCAGTTGTTCATCTACTTATGCTGTCACGTACTGTTTTTGACCTAAGTTGAAGTTTTGTAGGATTAAGGGCCGAATCGTCAGTCGGAGCCGTTTTTTCAATTCCTTCATCCTTAAGAAATATAATTGTTCTTGGACTTTTTCATCGATACGCATGTCTGAATTTGCTCTCCACAAAGTAAAAAACAATGTACTACATTACTAGAGCCGATTTAAAAGACAAAAAATTAGTAAAGTAGGTTCATTTTCAAATTTCGGCTTCCAGACTTTCTCATCTTCTTTACATGAGAAGTAAAGAGCTTTTGAGATTTTGATTATTTATTCAGCAATCTCTGCACTTTATGAATGAATAATATAGTCCCGCATTTCCTCCACCAATCACATTTCAAGGGATATTTGCATAGAATCTGACTATTGTCTAAACTTTTGCAACAATGTAAAAAAATGTCTTTTGTAATATCCAAAATTTGATCCCAGTTATAGTTTTAAGAACTCCAGACACGTATTTGGGACCATATTGTGTACCTGCAGTAGAAATTTGAAAGCATTTCGTTGAATAGTTTTCTTTTCATTCAGATATTTGCATTTTGTCTAAACTTTTGAATCGCAGTGTAATAACCGTGTGATATGGTGATGTTTTGCCGTCCCTAAAAAGTACATGAAGGCCAATAAGCCATCTAAAAGAACCACATAAAAATAGAGAGCCTCGTTAGAATAATAAGTGCCAAGGAGTTAAACTTATTCGACGTTGTCAAAAACTGTAAGACTAGCAATCATGACGCCTCCCAAAGCAAGAAGTCCGCGACCTTTAAATCGGTACCTTTTGATCATGTTGGAGGCGTTATTACGTGTTTTCTGTTCTTTCAAATGTGCATGAGTTCAGAATATCCGTAACAGACTAAATTTACTACCACCATCAAACACTACGAATTAAGTGTCTTGATAACAAATTTACAGAAAGCTACTTTTTCCCATTCACAATCAAAATACATTAAAAATAAGAATATCTCTTAAAGTACGCAAGTACTCTTTAAAAATTCACGATTTAAGGTTTTTCGGTAACAGGGGAGGCGCCAGAGGCAACAGAGTAGAGGTGAGGCAGGGGAGAGGGGAGAGCAGGTCAACAGGTTTAGAGGGTAGTGTAGGGGAGGGAAAGAGAAGGGAAGGGAGTTCGTAGGAAGTTTGCAGAGGTAGGCAGGTGGTGACAGGAAGAAAGTTTTTGTTAAGGGGGGGAGGCAGGAGAGGGAGAGTGAAGGAGGCAGTTTTAACCAGGCAGGAGGAGACAAGAGGTGGTGTAGAAAAGGTGAGAGGGGCAGCAGCCAGGTGTAGGGAGGTTTTTGTTTACAGTGAAGGGGTAAGGAGCAGTAGAAAGCTGTTGAAAGTACGAGTGGGAGAGGGAGGCAAGGAGGCAAGAGTAAGGGCAGAGAAGAAAGGGACAGCAGTGAGGAAGCAGAACAGGGAGCAAAAGGGGGACAGGGGAGCAGGGGAGAGGTGACAGAGACAGCAAGGTGGAGAAGTGCAACAGAGATAGGGGACAGAAAGAGGCTAAGGGGGACAAGGAGGTGGGGGAAGGTGGCAGGGGTGGACAGTACAGACAGGGGGAGTGTCAGTCAGAGGCAGGGCAGGAGGGTTTTTAAGGAAAGGTTTTTAGCAGAGCAGTACAGCAGAAGCAGAGGAAAGAGGGGAAGCAGGGGGCAGAAAGTTTTGTAGTAGAGGAAAGTAGAAAGGTAGGCAATGAGAGGGGGGCATGGGTTATCAAGAGGAAGAGGGGTTGGAAAAGAGGGTACAGAGGAAGGGTTTAAGCAGGGGTTTGGCAGAGAGAGCAAGAGAAGTTTTTTTTAAAAAGTCAGCAGTAGGTTGTGCAGAAAGGCAGTGGCAGAGGGAATGGGTACAGAGAAGGGCAGATAGGGGAGGCAGGAGTTCAGGGAAGGGTTTTGTTAACAGGAAGATGCCCAGTTTAGGATAGGGGAGGAGAGGGGAAAGAGGGGGAGAGAGGGATCAGGGACAAAGGTCGAACAGAGAGGGAGAAAGTAAAAGGGGAAGGTAGTGAGGTGCAGAGGGGGTGCGAGGAGGGGTAGAGGTGTTAGTAGGGGAGGTCAGGAGGCAGGGCAGTACAGGGGAGTTGGGGAAGGGGAAGGGGCAGACAGGAGACAGGGAGGTTTTAGAAAAAAAGGGAGGAAGATAGGGCAGGAGAGTTTAGGGGGGGAGAGGATGGGACAGGGTGGCGAGGACAGAGTCAGGACAGGCAGGTAGCAGATGGGCAGAGTTTTTTTTAGGAGTAATAGCAGGCAGCAGAAGGGTTGGCCAGGGAGGGTGCAAGGAAACACAGGCAGGAAGTTTTTTTAGTTAGCAGGGAAGGAGTTTAGTAGAAGCAATGGAGTAAGGGCAGGCAGGGGAGAAGTGTGAGTTTTTTTGGGGGAAGAGGAGTGTAGGTAGCAGAGGGTGGAGCAGGTAGGCAGAGAGGAGGGAGCCAGTGGGACAGGGAGTTTGTTTAATTGAGGCAAGGGGGAGCAGAAGGCAGAAGGGCAGGGGAAGGAAGGCAGTCAAGAGCAGGTAAAGGGGAGTAATGTTTGAGTAGCAGAGTTTTTTTGGAGTTTAGAGTCAGTCGAGGAGGGAGGGGGCAGGACTAGTAGGTAAGTTAGAGGAGGGTAGTTTGAGGTAAAAAGGAAGGAGTTCAGACAGGAGAAGAAGGGGAAGGAAGAGGAAAGGGGCAGCAGATAGGAGAGTTAGTAGTTGAGTCAGTACAAGTTTTTGCAGGTTAGGGAAGAAGGGAGGTGAGCCAGTAGTTTTCAGGAAGGGTTTGAGCAGAGAAGGAGGTTTACAGAGGGTTTTTCATGTGAGCAGAGAGTAGAGAAGGTGGGGGAAGTGACAGTAGAGAGGAGCATGAGGGAGAGTTCGAGAGAGGGGAGTGGAGGGTTTTAGGGTAGCAGGGCAGCAGGGAGAGTGGAGGGAGGAGAGAGACAGTTTTTTTTTGGGAGGAGGCAGGAGCTTTTTTTGGAGGGAGTGGGTGAAAGAGGTAATTAAAGAGAGTGAGCAGTTTTTCAGGGGGGGGGTACACAGCAGCAGGAGGGAGTACAGGGCAGGGGAAGGAGAGGCAGGGGGGGTGCGGGAGGTTTTTTACAAGGTGACAGGGGTAAAAGGGGGGTTTTTTTTTGTATTAGGACAGGTGTGAGGGTTGTTGTGGGGGAAGCAGCAAGGCAGGTGAGGTAGAGGACAGTGTCAGGGAGGGGAGCGAGCCAGGAAGGCAAGGGGGGACAGGGTGTAGGGGTTGTGTAGAGGGGTAGGGTAGGGGGGAGAGGGGGTGGGGAGTGTGAGAGGGTGGAAGTTGCAGGGGCAGGGTTTTTAAGGGGTAGGGGGAGGGGGTAGAGGGTGACAGTTTTTTTTTTGGGCCAGTGAAAGGGAGGGGAAGACAAAGGGTAGGAGGGTAGGTAGGGGGGGGGGAAGGCAGTGAGCAGGTTTACAGGGAGGGGAGGAGGGCGAGAAGGGAGCAGAAAGAAGCAAGTAGGGGAGCAGACCAGGTGCAACATGGCAGAGGAGTAGGAGTGGAAGGGGGCAGGGGGGAGTTCAGAGTGACGTTCAGCAGACAGGTAGCAGGAGGTTTTGAGAGTTGTCAGGAGAGAGAAAAAAAGTAGGGACAGTTTTTTTTTGGTAGGATGTAGGAGGAAAGAGAGTTGAGGTGTTTATAGATAGGTGAGGAGAGGGGTTTACTAGAGGGGGGGGGGGTTAGTTAGTAGGTTTTGAAGTTTTTTTGAGGTGTAAGGTAGAAAGGGGCAGAAGGTTTTTTAAGGTTTTGGGTCAGTGGGGGGAAAGTGGGGGGGTAGGTTTTTGTTTAAAGGGGGGGGAGGGATAGTGAGGGGGGGGGGAGGGGTAAAAAGGGGGGGGAGAAGTTTCAGGACAGTGGGGAGGAGGGACAGGGAGAGAGGAAGGGGGAATGGCGGGGGGGGAGGAATAGGAAGACAGTGGAAGTGGGAGAGTAAGGGATGGAGGGGGTATTTAAAAAATGGGGAATATGCAGGAATGAGGCAGGAAGGGGAGGGGAGGGCAGTAGCAGCAGGACTATAGGGGTTTTTTAGAGAGGACAGTTTTATAAAAGTTGAGGCTAGAGGGAAAGGAAAGGGGGGGCAGGGGAATAGTAGAGGAGGAGGAGTTTTGTTGCGAGGAAAAGAGGAGTTTGGGGAGGGGCAAGGGGTTGAGGGAGATCAGAACAGCAAAAGAGTTGAGTTTTTTGCGAAGTTAGTCAGTGGGAACAGGACAGAAACAGACAGAGTCAAAGGGTAAGCAAGGTAGATTTAGACAGGTAAGACAGAGCAGCAGGGGGTAAGAGAGCAGAAGGGACAGCAGAGGGCAATAGACAGTAGAAGTAGGGATGTAACAGAAGTAGAGAGGGGGCAGAAGGAGGTATCAGTGTTTTTTTTCACAGGTTTACAGCAGAGGGTAGGGGGGGGGGTTTGGTGAGAAAGTCAGGTAAAGTTTGAACAGGCAGGTTAAAGGAGGAGAAGGGAGACAGCAGGCAAGGAAGCAGTTTCAGGGATAAAAGTCAGTAGGCAGTAAGAGGGCAGCAGTAGAGGGGGGGGGCAGGAGGAAGGGGGTGGTGAACAGAAGGGGCAGTCAGGGGAGAGTTTAAGACAGTTTTTTTGAGGTGGGCAGTTTTATAGTTTTTGAGTAGTGGAGAGGGAAGCAATCGGAGAAGAAGGGAACAGGCAGGTTGTTCAGAGCAGGGGAGTTTTTGAGCAGGTGGATGGGGACAGAGCACGAGGTTAGGTAAAAGCAGGGAGGATGTTACAAGTCAGTAAGTGGTAGAGTTTGTTAGGGTTCAGGTTTGGGAAGGGGGGAAGCAGGAAGGGGAGCAGGAGATCAGTAGTGAGGGGGGGGGGAGCAGCAAGTTCATAGGTTTTTGGGGAGCCCAGAACAGTGAGGGTTTTTTATAACAGGAAGCAGAAGTGAGGGGCAGTTGGTTTTTTGAGGGGAAACAGGCAGGTGAGTTTTTAGAGTAGAAAGCAGGAGTAGGCAGTTTAGTTTTGAAAAGGAAGGGCAGCAGGGTCAAAAAGTTGAGAGCAGGGAGAGGTAGGTAAAACATAGAGGGTTACAGGAGGAGGGTTTGGGAAAAGGGAGGGGACAGTGCAGGGGGGGGAGACAGGGGGGACAGCAGCAGAGGAGGGAGGAGGGAGATAGTTTATTGAGGGGGGAAGGACAGAGGGGGGGAGAGTGGTAGGAAAGAAAGAGGAGTAAGGAGGAGCACACAGGGGGCAGTAGGGGGTGAGGGTGATAAGGGGGTCAACAAAAGAAAGGGGGGGCAGCAAGTAAGTGTTCAGCAAGAGGGAGCAGAGCAGGGATGAGCTAGAAAGAGGAAAAGTCAGAGGGGAAGTTTTTTGGGGGGGGGGACAGAAGGGAAAGAGAAGAAGACAGTGAGGGACAGGGGTGTGTCGCAGGGAGAGGGGGGGCAAGGCAGTAGGGAAGTAAGGGTTTCTAGTAAGAATAGGGGAGGGGGAGAGTTTTAGGGTTTTTTTGTCCAGGGGGTACAGTAGGAGAGGGGCAAGCAGTTTCTAGAGGAGGCAGTGAGTGCAGCAGGGGGCAGAAGGCAGGGAGGGCAGGGGCTAGGGTTTTTATACAGAGGTTACAGGGGCCAGGACAGGCAGAGAGTACAGGGGGAGAGAGGGAGACAAGTTGAGGAGGAGGGGTGATAGGTGGGAGTTCAGCAAGGAGGGAGTCAGAACCAAGGAAGGTCAAAGGAGAATAGGAGGGACAGGGGGGGTTTTAACAGAGGGGAGAGGTAGCTGAGGATAGTGTGAGGGGGAGGGACGAGTAAGAGAGGGGGGAAGAACAAGAGGGCAGGGTGTGATAAGTTGATGATAGAGGGCAGGAGGGGGGTAGTTTTGGTTTTCCAAGAGAGTAGAAGTTAGTAGAGTTGGGTGAGGTAAAGGGAAGGGGGAGTGGAGGGGAGTTGTTGGGAGGGCAGGAGGAAGTTGATCAGGGGTTAAGTTTAGTGGGAGGAGGGGGGGACAGAGACGAGTTTGAGGCA
Organism: Uloborus plumipes; assembly: GCA_038373865.1. Taxonomy (NCBI): domain Eukaryota; kingdom Metazoa; phylum Arthropoda; class Arachnida; order Araneae; family Uloboridae; genus Uloborus; species Uloborus plumipes. The sequence goes on from JAXGGA010000372.1 coordinate 46,454, forward strand.
GGTTAGGGGAAGGTTTTTTTGGTTTTTTTTGCAAGGAGTAGGTTTTTTTTTTTTTTTTCAGGGAGGTTGGAGAGGGAACAGAGGGGCAGGAGCAGGGGAGAATGCAGGAATGCAAAGCTAAGGTGGGCAGAAAGGCACAGACAGTGCATGAGAAATAGTGAGGGGTATAAAGTTTGGAAGGTAAAGCAGGGATGGTCAGGTCAGGGTGGTGGTGCAGGAGAGTGATCAGGTATACAGCCAGGTAACAGTAGTTTTTTTTGGCCCATAGGGTTTGGGGTAGGGAGCGAGGCATGAAAGGTGAGAGCAGTGGGTTCAGAGAGAGAAGTTAGGGCAGAAGGAAGTGAGTTGAAGGTTCAGGAAGGGATAGTCAGTAGTTTAGGGGGTACAAGTAAGGGTGTGGGGGGTAGTGCAGAAGGGGCCAGGTGGTGTTGTTTGGGGGGCTAGGACAGCATAGGAGGGAGCAGAGAGCAGTTAGAGGGAAGGAGCATACCCAGTTTTTAGGGGTTTTTTTCAGGAAAGTTAAACAGGGGATACCAGGGTTTTGAGGGAGAGTGGCAGGGAGTAAGGGGGGTAAGGTTAGGGGGGGAGGGGTTTTTTTTTTGTAGCAGGAAAGGTAGACAGCAGGGGGAGAAGGCAGGAGAGCAGGGGGGAGTACACTACAGAGCAGTGGACAGTGAGGGATGGTAGAAGCAGTGGTTTTTTTTTGGAGGCAGGGACAGGAAGGGGTATGCAAGCAGGACAGTGGGGCCAGGGTGTGCAGGGGGGAGGGGGGGAGGAGGAATAGGATAAAAAGAGTAAGGGGTGGGTAGTATATAGAGTCGAATGTCAGAGTAGGTTTTAGAGTTTTTTAGGACGTCAGGAAGAGCAGACAGAGAGTTGGGATCAGGGGGTTTTGAAGCAGAGGCATGGTGGTTTTGAAGCAGTAGTAGAGCAGACTAGGCAGTGGGGTCAAGTTGCAGGCAGGCAAGAAAAAGGAGGGGGAGGGGCAAGAGGTTTTTGGGGAAGTAAGGCAGGGGTGTGCGACAGGGCAGGGAAGGGGGTTTAGGGTCTTAAAGGAGGTAAGGGGGTAGAGGGATAAGGAAAAGCAGAAGGAGGGGCAGGGGAGAAGGGAGGGGACAGGGAGGAGGGAGTAGTAGCAGGGAAGGGTGCAGGAGGGGACAGGGGGAAGGGTAAGCAGATAGGTAGGGAGGGGCAGTGGGCAGGGGGGCAGGGAAAGTTAAATGTTAGGTTTTTTAGTAGTGCTAGGAGAGAGAAAGGCAGTGTTTTTCAGTAGGGACAGCAGAGGGGGAGGAGGCGATACAGACCAGTTGAGAAGGGCAGTGGGGGCAGGAGAAAGGTTTTTAGCACAGAGGACAGGGCAGAAGGGTTCTAGGCATGTAGAGAGGTACAGCAGTCAAGTAAGAAAGGAGAAGTGCAGGGAGAGGTGTAGCACAAGAGAACGAAGTGTCAGTAAAGTAGAGTAAGTGGCAGGATAGATAGGGACAGCAGAATAGTGTAGTTTTTTTTTTTTTGTGGAAGGAAGGCAGTGGGGGGGGAGTCAGTAAAAGGCAGGCCATGGGCAGTCAGAGCGAGGTGGGTTGAGGGGTTTTTAGAAGGGGAGGAAGGATGGAGGGAGGCAGGGAGATGAAAGGGAGTATAATGAGGACAGGGTCAGCAGCAGGAGCAGTGGAAAGCAGCTAGGGTGGGAAAGGAGTTTTTAGGAAGAGGGTTTGGTAGGACAGGAGGGGGTGAAGAAGGCACAGGGGGGGCAAGAAGTGTCAGGTTTTTCAGGCAGGTTCGTAAGGTGTCAGTAGAGGGTAGGCGTCAAAGGGAGGAGAGTTTTTTTAACGCGCAGGACATGTAGTACAGAGAGAGCAGTCAGTTTGGGCAGGAATAGTTTCAAGAGAAGAGAAAGAGCAAGTGGTTTTGCAGGAACAAAGACTAGAGCAGCAGTGAGGGGAGAGGTTTTTTCACAGAGGAGGTTTTGCAGAACAAAGCAGGTAAGGGGTTTTTTAAGGAGGAGTAAAGGCAGGGCAGAAAGGGGGCGTAGAAGGTGGAAAGAAGGCCATCAGGAAGGGTTTTTTTGGCTAAAGGGGGACAGGAAAAGAAGGAGTTGGGGGGAAATAGAGAGAGGAGGGGGCAGACAGGAGAGTTTAAGGAAGGGGACCCAGATCAGGAGGTAGGAGTAAAGAACAGAGGTGTTTATGGGGGAAGCAGTTTAAGGGAAGAGGGTCAGAGGGGGTGAAGGGGCAGAGAGAGGCAAATGGGGTAGGGGAGGAGAGGTGGACAGAGGAGTTAGGAGGGTTGCAGAAGGGAGTAACAAACAGCAGCAAGCAAGCAGAGCAGGGGAAACAGGGTAAAAGTTAATGGGTGGGGGGTAGGTGTGGAAGAGGGGGCAGAGGAGGGGGGGGGGGAGGGAAGGAGAGAGTAGCAAGAGTTTCTTTGTAGGAGGTTTTTGAGGGCAGAGGGGGAGACGAAGTATAAAGCAGAGGTAGCAATTAAAATGGTAGGGAAAAAGTTTTTTTTTTTTTTAAGGAATCAGATAGGTTTTAGTAGGCATGTTTGTCAGGGAGGCATAGAGTAAGGTCGTCAGGTCAGGGGAGCAGGAGGGTGTCAGGGTTAGTGTGGGGGGAAACAAGTAGAGGCGAGAGGGGGGGAGTGACAGGGGGTGTTGTGGGGTCAGGGGGAATAAGATGTGGGTTAAGAGGGTAAGGAGGGGTGAGTGCTAGAAGCAAGTAGGCAGGGATAGCAAGTAGGGGCAGGGGAGCAGGGGGTACAGGGGGCAGGGGGGCAGGGAGAGGGAGGGTAGGGGTAGGTTTAAAGCAGGACAGATTAGGGAGGTCAAGGCAGGAACAGTTTCATTTTTTTCGCATTGTAAGCAATTGCTATAAAAATTGCTAATAAAAGAGTATCTAATATTTTACCTTCACAATATTTACTAAGTTTTTTTTGTAATCTACCACTGTGAAGATAATCTCATTTTTCTGATACGTTTATTGTTTTATGCTCTGTTTGGCGATTCCAGGTTCTATTTTGAATGCAGGTCAGTATAGTAACCGTCAGATGTCGTAGTTACTTGTGGACGACCACTGCTGAACTGCCGCGAATAACTTCCTACAGTTAGAAATGATTTTCAAAGTCGTGAAACAATTCTATGAGCAATGTCAAGCTCTGAAGTCTCGCATTTTCCATTTTGATCATCTTTAATCATTCAAATGTGTCAACATTTCCTAAAATCATCCAGATGTCGTCCTAGCCATCCATTGTTTCACATTTCACTCAAAGGAAGCTACTTGACACTGTTTAAATTGCTATACAAAGTGCCATCGCTCAATCAGAAGTGATGAGCTCACACCGCCAATGTTATTTTCTCCCTCTTAGATACGCCCCACCATGTGTTAAACTGCATAATAATGAAAACCTTCACTTGCTCAGGATGCGTTACAATGTATTTCATCGTGCAAGAAAAATTAACTAAAAGGTGGAGACTCTTTTAAGAAACCTAAGCCCAAGCAGCGAACATCTCTCAAGTAGTATACACTAATTAGCATCAAAACTGCCGAACTTGGAAAAACTAACGATTATTTTATTATTCTTCATTTTATTTCTAAATGTGAGAAACCCTACCGCAAAGAAGTGAACAAGAACATTAACATCACTATGTTAAATACGCATGGTGATTTGATTTGTATAATGCTATTTTATTCCGAAGATTATATTTTGTGAATTGACTTTTGATGGCTTTATGTAAAACTTCAAGAATGATATTTTTTCATAAAAGAATCAAAAAACCATTTATTAAAAATTTCCTGCAAAGTAATAACTCTGAATTTTTAAAAAACACGTTTTTTTATTAATTTTTTTATTAACACGTACTTTTTTGAGCAATTGTCTTTACTGCAAATTATCTTTACTGCAATAAATAATTTTACCTATTTAGGTTTCTGATCATTTATTTAAACTTAAGCTAGTGCTTGAAAGTTTTTTTTAATAGAAAATAGTAGCGTCTTGCTCTATCATACGCAATTTCTTGTCGTTTTGACATCAATGATATATTAAAAATGCATAATTAGACAGTTTTTCCTTTTTTTTTTTCAATTACAATGCATAAATATAATTGGATGTGATATGCTATAAGTAATTTTTCTTATTTTGGCCGTCCTTGGAATGAAATATAAATACACTAGTTTTCCACTGCAAGCTATCTTTATAGACAAATAAATACAATCGACTTTCCAAACAAAATACTGGTTCCGTTATTCTTGCGTAAAAGTTATTGCGAGGGTCCGTTTTTCTTACATAACTCCGAGAACCGACCCCCGCTTTTGCTTCTTAAGTGACAGCATGATGCACGCCATATCGAAGCAATTTGTCAAGGAGGATTAAAACTCGTTTTGGATCATTGAGAAAAAAAAGGGCAATAAAAAAGAGATTGAACCCTGAGACTGCTGTGGTAAATTTGGGGGCTAGATTTTTATATCCCCGGGGCTCTACCCTTTAATGACCTCTAGTCGTTTAGGTGAGACACAAGCTGTTATTCACGCGGACCCTCTCCCAAGAGATCTTGCTCACAAGAAAATAAAGTGAGATAGAAGATGTTGCAGATCAATAAAGGCAATTACTGCTCCTTTTCTGGTATAGAAAGAAACTGTGGAGTTTCGTGAGGTACAGCAGGAAAACGATATAATAATGTGTGAAAGAAAAAGTTTCAAACATTAAATTAGTTAAGTTAAATATTAGCAAGGGAATAGGTTTTAATGTTAGTAACGAGTACTAAACTTTTCCAAGTATGTCCGTGTGCTTTAAGTTTAAAGTAACGTTACTATGCAAGCATGTTTACATTTTAAGCTTGTTTATACCGTCCGCGGAGATAAAATGGCATTTTCCCCTCTTGCTTAAGATTCTAGGATTAAAAAAATATGCTGGCGTAAGAAGAAATTCCATCGTCAATTTTGTTATCAAAAAATTTAAAATAATACATTATTAACCTGACAAATTTATCGTTGATTTAATGTATTGAAGAAAACAATTGTACCTCGAGCCAAACTAAAATAGATTCATTTTTGTAACTTTTCAAGAGAGGGGGAAAACGATTGTCTGACGCATACAAAGGATGGGACTCGTGCTCTTTTAATGCTGCTGAATAATTGTGAAGGAATTTTCTTCATAGAAGAACATATGTTTCACATAGGTCGAACCCGTAAAGTTCTTTACTTTAAAACGTTTTTTACGTAAAGTTCTTTACCCGTAAAGTAAATACTTCCATTTAGTTCACATGGGTCGATGCGGAATAAGATTCTACAAACAATGCAGTGATAAAGTAAAAGTCGAGTTTTGAACTTTCGCCGTTCTGATTCTGAGGTACAAATATGTATAATGTACACGTGCACTTCTGTAAACAAAAGTATTTACACTGAAAGTGGAAATATGCACTATAAAGAAAGAAAGTGCATAATGAAGTTTGCTTGGAAGAAAGATCCTCATAAAAAGAACGCTACACGTATGGCAATTTTGAAAATGATGTGGCCATGCAAGTTTACTACCAAGGTGATTTTATTATCATCTGAGTGATTTATCGGCGTTTCTATTTTTCATTGAGATTAAGTCAAGGGATAAAGTGCGCATCGATGAAGTTCAACCACCTGAGAACATATAAAAAGAAATTGCGCAAAGCATTAGCAAATTATGCTTCAAAATATGCTAACATTCAAGATCACCGAGATGCAAGTTACGAGTTGTCCTTTTGATCCCAAAAAATGCTCCTAGCTCGTTAAATGTTGTCTGTAGATTTGAAATAGTTGAAGAATTGTGTTTTTATGTACGAGTGTATATATGCAGCAGTAATTAACATTTTTGTTAGCTTTTGTTATGTTTGTAGGTAAGGAAACATTTAATTATCATATAACACATTGAGGACACATACGGGTCATTATACAAAAAACCTGCGTTTTTGAAGTTGGAATTTAAAAAAAAGAAATTTCTTCAATTTTCTTTTTAATAACTTAATAGTGTTCCTATTAATAAAGTTGCTTAGAGTAGATTCAATCTTTAAAATTGAAAACCTACAAAAAAAAAAATAATTTTCTATTTACATCTCAGTTAGAGGCAATAAAGCATTGGTAATACCCGGAAGAAGTGAGGGATGGTATAAAACGAGAAGTAATTCTTAGCAATTATCTTGATACAAATTGCTTCAAGGAAGGCTTGGAATCTAATAAAATATATCCATTCATCTTCAGCACTCACAGTTTAAACTACCATAAATATTTAGATAGCATTTTTTTTATTGAAATTTAATGAAGGCGGCTGTAAGCAATATTTTGCTAAATCTACTTCAAAGTCAGTTATGAGATTTTTTAACGTCGTTCAGAGTATTACCATTTGCTTCAAAATAAATATTTTTTTAACTTCTAAAGCGGATTCCGTAGCAGAAATATACTTCATTAAGTTTTCTCAAAGGGACGCTTGAAACTCTTTTATGGCATGTGGAGTCGACGTTAAGAAATAGTTTAATCACATGGCCAGCAATTTTACGTATGATCAAAAACTGTCTCATATAAGCAACACGAATAAGATCAAATGATTTTTTTTGAATATTTTTTTAAGATTAAAAAGGAAAAACCGATAGAATGTTCGTAATAGTTTAGATTTTTAGCGTGAAATGTTGGTCTAATACGCATTTTATCGGCTAGTTAGGATTAAATAATATTTCATAGGGATAGAAATGAAGTAAAATAACTTTTGACGTTAAAACTACTACTGTTTCAAGCTTAATTCCCTACTGCAATAAACTAAATCGGAAAACAAAATAACTGGTTAATGTTGTCAACAAGCGGTACATCTCTAATCTCGAAACTTCAAAACTTACTGTAGCAAAGGACCACGGTGGACAAAAATCATTTCTCAGCTTCAATGAGAGGACATTTGCTCTCAAGCTCAGTTAGTGACTATTTCAGACTGATGCGTCCGCAACAGGGACTGCAAGTTGCAGAATAACTGCAAGTCGTATTCGGGGTGCCGGTATTTTTCTTCTAGTTCTATGACTGTCCCTTCCTGTTTTAACAATTCATTTTCAATTTAAAACTGAAACAGAATAAATTATTTTTAAAAGAAATTTATGTTCTCTGCGCAATTTCTAATTTAAAACTTCTTTCCTTTTTTGCATAAAATAAAATTTTTAATGTACGTTTTACCGATAAAAAGATTTAACCTTAAATTTACTCCTTAATTTGTTTGTGATATGAATTCATTCTGAAACTAAACTCCTGATTGTTAGAATTAGATGTACACACTGACAAATCAGCTAACTTAAAGTAAATATCCACGATGTTTTGTTTATTTTTCCCCGGCATTTTGTCACACCTCGCCCATTTTCGCAAAGAAAAAAAAACGCGGAATACTTCTCCAAAATTCAACTACACGCTTTTACCGGATTGCCTTTCATCCATAAGGACCATATTTTTTATTTGCAAAGGTTTATTTATAAATATAAAGAAGCAAAACATATTTTACTTTGAGCTAGAATATTTTTTTAACTTTGGAGCAATAAAACTGCTTTTATAGGACTTTTTCATGACACATAGCTCGTTTCTATAAATGTATACATTTTGCACCTAACCATAACTTGTAATAAGAATTTAGTGTTTCATCTTATTACATGAGCTATGTATGTTAAAACAATTAAAAAAAATATGTATAAGAGATTACGATTGATATAGGGGAATGTGGATCAAAGAAAATAGCTAAGATTTACTTGCATGTTTCAAAACGAAAAAAATGAATTTTTTTAGTAAAATTACTGTACCGTAAAATGGGGTGTATAGGAACAGCGGGGTCAATCGGAACAAAACTTCCCGACCGTACAAAGAAATTCTTCATAAATAAACTATTGGGTATTTTTCGCCATGATTTTTTTTTTAGTAAGGTAAGATCACAGGAAGTAGGAAAAAATTAATTTTGTCAATCTGGCAACGCTATTGGCTTCCAAAGACGTCTGCACGTGGAATGATAAAAAACATCACATTTCCATAGACTGCAAAACTTCATATGCAAGAACAAACCTTCTTATATTTAAAAACTAAGAGTGGTATGTTTCAATTATACATGTATCTGAACAACAGAATACCGCATTAGAATTTACATTTTTTATAAATTGTTCTGAAAAATGCCATGAAAAAAAAATTGCGGGGTGAATCGGAACACTTAGTTCTGTTGTTCCAATTCAAACTTATTTGAAGGAAACTGTTTGAAAAATCAATATTCTAACCCCAATTCTTCTAATCAAGACAAGGACAAGGATTTATTACTGTTTATTTCTTCTCGTGAGCAACTAGATTTTAGAATGACAAACAGTTGCAGATTTCAAAAGATTTTTTCTACAGGAGACTTCTTTTTACTTAAAATACGAGGGGAAAAGTCACATAGACTTTATGTAGTAAAAATCCAACACACAGACAGTGATTAATAAGCGGAAAAATCTTTCAAGACAATCCCCGAAACCCAGAGGTTTCAAGAAACTAAAGAAAAGGCAGAGTTCATCCCAGGAGATGTTATGAAAAAACTTAAGCCAAGTCACAATTGTTAGTTTTAAGGCCAAGTACATATTTGTGAACGAATCTTTGTATTTCAATTCAAAAGCATTTCTTAAAATTACTTTTCATTTTTCATAAGTTCAAAACTATTTTGAATTTTGACAAATTATACACGTTTACTGGTATTGAAATTATGCATTTATTTGACATTAATTATCTGTTCTTATTCTCCCCTATCAATATTATTCATGTTTGTGAGATCTATTACAGGTTAAATTGAAAAAAATATAAATTTTAACATGTGTTCCGATTGACCCCTATCAGCGGGGTGATTCGGAACACCCATAATTTCCTATATATTTTAATAATAATTGTTCAAAATGTTTTGTCTTTGCTTGGAATATCAAAAGTAAAGCAAGATCGAAGTTTTTACCCAAAAAATCAAATTAAAAAATATCTTTTAACTACTTTTTTTACAATCAAAGCTGAAAAGTGTTCCGATTCACCCCATTTTACGGTACATAAAATAGCAATTTTTTGTTTTTTGTAATATTTTTTAATTTTTGGCAGTAATTTTGTACCTTCATTTTTTTACATCAGAAAACCATGGGCCAAAGTAAAAAATGTAATATTTTTGCAATGAAATATTTTCTATTTAACTATTGAAAATATTCCGTATGAAATAAATGAGTAATAAACGAATAAATAAGTAAATGCATTATTGAAATGATTAATATAAGAGAAAGTATGAATGGAGTGAATGAAATAGTGAATGAATAAGAAAATAAGTGAACTAATGCTTAACCCATTCACTGACCCAAGCGAAAAATGTTTTCCGCCGCAAAGCGACCGCTCCGTGCATCACTTACCGGTTCCATTTCGCCACAGTATGATAACACTTTTCTCCTCATTTTGCTACGGGGTTTTTAATGTTGTTTTTGCAGTCGAACATGAACTTGAAAGCTATACTCGCAATTAAGTATCTGTAATTTATTTACATTTTACATTATTTATTTTTGTCAATCATTTTACAATTATTTTATTTTTGCTTATTTTTATTTATTTACTTATTTTTTTATTTACCATTCCACTAATTTATTTACTATTCTAACATAACTGTGTTAGTACTCATCGCTTTCACAAAATAAAGTGGAACATATTCCCTTTTAATATCCCTATAAGTAATTACGTGCAACAAATAGCAGAACAAGGGAATCCTAACAAACGAAAAAACTTTCATTTGTTGTTTCATTTTATCTAAAATGTAGTTATTTCTTCCAGGGAAAGGAACAAAAGTCCATTCCTTGAGCATAAGATTTTTCTTTTAAAAATAGGGGTATCACAAAGGACAAAAACTGAACTCTATTTTGACATTTACAGAAAGCACGGTCAATGAAGCCCTGCTAAACTGCTCATAACAAAGGTGCATCCCAAAGAAAAGGAGAGAGGAAAGGGGTGTCGCCTTATTCCCACGAGAACACTTCTCACCGTTGCTTGCTGTCCGAACCAAATCGGACAGTGGTATTGGAACAAAAGTGCCGCTCCAATCCCTTCCATGTGGTTATTTTACAATGAGACAATTCAAAGTGATTCGGGTACTTAAAAGGAGGTTAACTAATGCAATTTTACAGAGCATTTGACGTGCTTTAGTAGAAGATCATAAAAAAAGCTTAGCTGTGTAAATGACTTTTTAAAAGGGTAGAAGGAATCGGCGACTTTTGATGCATTGTAAACATAGTGACCAATAACACAAAGAGATATCTTTAAGTGTTGGTCCATTTATCTTAACTTCTATAGGAGTCTATATCCCACTTTGAGTGCACGGATTTTAGTAGCTCAATCGTGTGAGCTATTTTAACGATAAGCAGTTACAAAAGATCAAAACATGCGACAAATCCCCCGTTTCCCTAAAGACTATTTACTTGAATATACCCCCCCCCCCCTCGCCCCAAAGCCGTATCCACTTAATCTCAGTCGTATAGCTTGGAGATGCCAGAAAGAAACACTATGGGAGGTCTCCCAAGAAAGCTTTTTACAAGCCATCTGAACAGGTTTCCATTCAAGCAATAGCCAGAAAATCATTTGCCATGCGCTACCCCTTCCACATGATTTTCTTACAACAAAATGTAGTTAAAATCAGAAATTAATTTCAAAACGAGCATTACTACTGTTACATTTTGGAACATTTCATGTTCCAAAATTAAAATACAATGATTAAAAAATTAAAACACAATACAAAAAATATTGTGAAAAAATACCTTATAAATTTGGAGAATTATGATAAATTTGGCAAAAGAAGCTTTTAAATGAAGAAGGTTTAGTCGAAAAAGTAGGGGGGGGGGACACTGATTTAGTTCCTTTATTTTTTAATCAAGCTTGTAATAGCCCCTCAAAGAGAATATTTTTTCACTTGTTCATCAAGAGTTTAAATAACAGAAAGCAGAAGAAACAAAGTTTCCATAAAAAAAATAAAAAATAAATAAAAAACTTTTGTCTGATGATTTAAAGCATTATACTCGATACATGACATACGACATTGTACTCTTTAGTTTTTCTAAGAGTACGTGAAAGGATGAAAAATCTCGATAAAATAAATTATATAACGATCACAGGTTCTTAATATCTTATAAGTTACATCGATTTGACCAAAGAAAATACCTTTGGTACCGCTCCCCTCAAAGCACCAAAACCCAGCAGAGAAGCGAGATAACAGGGTTTGCGCCTGGAAAAACGGCCGACACAGGATCGTCAAGAGCGAAAACTGCTAGGTTCGCTGTGACGATACAGGATCGTCGCGGCCAGTTAGGAACCAAATTCTGTGGACGAGCCTACGTCGGCCGGAGCGGTTTTTACACAAAGTGCGCGGCCGATCGTGTGTCGGCCGGGGCAGGGAATGGGTTAAAGGAATGTAAATAAATTAATGAAGAACTACATATTTGATTTAATTAATGAATGAAAAGCAAATAAAATGAACTATTTCACTTTGAACTATACGCTTTGCCCCAATAGCACTTGTTATATTGCATTAAACATTTAAAATAAAAAATCCCTAATGGAACAAAATAAGTACTATACTGGACACCACTAGATCTCAATCAATACGCAGAATAATAATAGCAAGAACTTTGCAATTTAATTACAAGAAATACTTTTTATAAACCACGAATATTACAATATGTGTATCAAATTTTGAAAATGACTTTTTTTTTTAATCTTTAGAGCTATTACTGTTTTGACTGGAATTAACTATATATTTGTTAACTTAGTTAAAACACTGCTAGATTGGTGACGCTGCAAACTGAAGCTATTTTATTATTTCACTTTGCCCCGATAATTTACTTTGTCCCACATTCCGCTACTAATAGTGGCCTCTCTGTATTTATTGGAGAAAAACAAGCTTATAGCACTTACCTTGAAACAAACGAACTAATAGCTGCTACAGTCGACCCTCGTTATAACGACCACTTGTTATAAAGACTATTCCAATAAAACAACCAGTGGGGAAAAAAACCCAACTGTATCTCAATATACTCTATGTTCTACTTCTTATATATATAGCGACCACTCGTTATAAAGATTTTCTTCTGTGGGACGGAGATGGTCGTTATATCGAGCGGCGATTGTATAATTGAAGTTAAAAATCAACGTAAATAAAGCACAAATTATGTAGAAAGTACAGCAAATAGCTATTTCAAGGCTACAATGGAGCCCCTTCCTCAGTGCAAAAAGTGTAGAACAAAACATGGAAGCTGTAAGAGAACGCTAGCTGATACTGTCTATCCGTGAAAACCGCGCTTAGCACTCGCGAACCATTGCACGATGCGTTGTGAGTGGGAACTTTCCAAAGTTTTTAGTTTAAAACATGTATTTTTTGCTATCCTTTTGACATGTTCAACGAAACTACGTATTTGAAATTAGCATCGTTCTACGTTGTTTGATACGGCTCAAAATGCTTCTTATTATTCTTCCCCTTATTGTTATCTTACCTATCACCCCTATTTTAGTAAGATGATAGAAAACCTAACGCATGCGTAAAGCCGCGGAAGGTTTTACCTAAGAATATCAGACAGTATGTTGAAACCTATTCCTCAAAATATAGGCTGAGAATGTTAAGAAGTTTTCTGGCTCTAGCTTAGTTACTACCTATTTTAGACTCGTGAGCTCTAATAAGAACGAAACTGCTATCTCTAGATAGTATAACCATACTGGTGGTGTATTATATGAAGTTATGCCTTAGCCCTTGCTTAGGGGCAGTAAATTACCGCTTCATACCCAAGCTTTGCCTTCAAGGGGGGGAGGGGTAGTTTTCTTGGATACTACCTATTCCAGAGTGACGAGTTCTAATAAGAACGGAACTGTAGTTTCTGGATGGTAAAACCGAGTGTCTGATGTGTAAGCATTTAATAGTCTGTGATTCATGTTTATAAACATATTAAACGATATCGTTACGGTATTTAAAGTAAGACCCATTTTAGAGAGTCATATACTTTTCAATTCTTCCTTTAATGAATGTTCATGTGGGCCTGCATTACTGGAACTGAATTTTTTTTTATTTAAATGTTTAATTCTTTGATTAGATATATTGCTTGTTTTAAACTTATCTGATAATCAGAACCAGTAGACTACTAGCCAACTTATTTATATACTGATGCCCTATTGCTGGTACTTTTGTGGTTATTTACTATTAAAACCGAATTTTTATTTAATTACTTAACTCGGTAGGAACTTAAGCACCAAATTATTGCTTGTCGATTGATTGGTGGATTTTTGATTACTTAAATATATTGAAAACATGTTTATTTTCCATAGAATTATACATTTTTAACTATGAATATGATATGCAGCAAAGACATGTATGCAGTTTAATGAATAAAAATACAATTTCAAAATAAATTTGTTTTTGATGGATTTAAAGTATTCGCATTCGAGGATGGCAGTCAGATGTTTAGTTCATGTTTCTACAATTTGCAATGTTACATTAATTTCAGTTCACTCTTTCATATTTTTATTCGTTTTAGCTATCATAAGAAACATTATATTACATTCTGAAGACTTTGTAAGAGCCCATTTATATTTGTCGCTTGCAGCAATGATTGCTTAAAATTTTGTTTTAGCTGTAATTTCTCTAGTGTTAAACTGTGATTTTATTTACTATACTTGGCGATTAAGATGAATTACTTTATCATATTTAAGAAAGATTAACTTTCAAAAAAGTTATTGGAAACAAATAGTCTCAATATAAGTCGAATAAACTGGATTTCTTCTTGACAATCTAATTTACTTTTTAATTTGCTTTTTATAATGCGGATTTGTAAATTTTGAAGAAACTTTGAGGGAATGATCATAACTTGGTACATGAAAAATTGGTGATAATTTTCCCATCCCGAATTCTTTAGTATATATATATATATATATATATATATATATATATATATATATATATATATATATATATATGTGTGTGTGTGTGTGTGTGTGTGTTTTTTTTTTTGTTTGTTTTATACTGTGACTGAGCTTTTGGGTTTCACTTTTCTGCAAATTTCTTTAACCAAAGTGCGAGCCGAGATTATATATACTATGAACGAAAAAAAAAAGAAGAAAGGACAATAAACGGCAGTTAAGTAAGAACAATAAGCAATTTGTGATTACTCAAAAAAGGAGATTTCAAGTTAAGGTATATAATGCGTTCACAAGAAGAATATTTTAGAATATTTTCATATTATTTTCGGAAAACAAAAAACAACTGCTAACCAACCCTCTTTAAAAGTCTGAGAATGATGCACATATATGTAGAAAAATGACTAAAATTTAAAAAATTTGGGGAATAAGAGAACATATACATTATAATCTTCTTTTCTGTTAAAGGTTGTTTTTCAGAAGGGTTAAAAGGCATGTTTCTGCATTAAAATTTAAGGTGCTGCTCGGAAACTAGAAGTAACGTTCCAAAATTCCCTTTACTAGATGGCAAAAATGTGCAATAAAGAATATTAATAATTAAAAAACAAGGTTAAACTAAACTAAAACTTAAATGAAAAGATCAAATATTTAGAATAATAATAACTTTAAATGTATTTAGTTGTTTAACTTTAGGAAAATATAAATGTAAGCCGAAACAAAAAACGAAAAAGAAATGAGCGATCACTAAGTAGTATTAGTTAAAACATAGCTAATTTAGATTTGCTACATTATATAAAATAAGGAAAAGAGGACCAATGAAACTAAAAATTAAATCCCTTTAAAAAATGAAACTCTCTTTCCTTTGGTTCCGCTCTTTAATATTAGATAGAGAAGCGAATATACACACATAACATATTTTGATTTTTCGCATAAATAACTAAGAAAAAAAAACTCTTACAAATCAGCGACTTCGGTAATTAGGTTAAAAGTAGCTTTTTTCTGCCCATGTAAATGACAAGAAGCATTTTACTTTAAGAATAACTGGAAACTATTTGGTCATGTTTAAATGGCTAAAAAAATTAAAAGATAGTTTCTAAACTGCAATGTTTTTTTTTTTCTCTTTTTCCCCCAAACACGAAGCAAAATGTTTTCGCTTATTAGGAATAACATTTCTGTTTTCTTAAATTTACAGCATTTTGTCAAAGCGGGAACAAATTCCTGCTAATAGAAAAATTCTTAATGGGATGCCATATTTCAAAAATCTGGCCATTTAGATTATTACATAATTTTTCCGTCTTTTAAGTGCATACCGCCTCTTCCATTCGCATAGTCGCCACTTCTAAATGAAGCACATTTTTCATGCAGCTTTAGGAATCGAAACATTCACGGTCCTTTCATAAGCACTCAGCTGAAAGATTTGTTTAAAGCAAAGCGCTGATAAAAATCTTTATTGTTTAAAAATGAATCATTCTTTTTTTTATTTCATCTTAATAGTAATTATTCGAATGAGTTAAACTGAATAAATATCATTCTCTTCCTCAAAATGAAAATAAATGGAAGAGTTCCAAGTGCTCGGAAGGAGTTTTGAGAAGAAAAAGTCTCTCGGTACATTGGCTTTTGATACGGATGTGGTGCATTGCAGTTTCGTTTCAATGAAAAACGAATTGATAGCGTCCTTATCGAATCCTTACAAAACAGAAAGGTTTTTCTCGTCTTTTGTGCAGCAAGAAAGACAAAGTGTTTTCTCCAAGAAACATTGAAAGATGTTGAAGTATTTTCTGTCTTTTGAAATCTCTAAGGTATTCGTGTAATAGATAAGATTAAAAGAAATTCTCTTTTTTTTCTTTCACATTATTTGTTATCAATGTAATTTATTGCCAAAACTAGTGAGTGAGTAGCAATCAGACCTAGATTTCTTGCTCAATAACGATAAAAATCCTAAAAGGCCCATAAATAAAAATATTTATGAAAACTAAACAAGTTTTAGATGATTTTTCCAAGATTTTCCATTGCTCTGTTTGTAAGTATATACATGTATATTTTTTCGATATGGATCTCTCTGCTGTTTAAAACTAAGCATTATTTTTTCCTTTAATGCATTTAAATAATATTAATACAACAATAAATTTGACACATTATTTCTTACACTGTAAAAAAAAGTGTTTGAGTTTACTGCCTTACACTTAGAGCTGGGTTAATTGTGCAAGACCGTAAAAGTTGTGAAGTATATCCATAAATACAACGGTTTTTAACGTGTAACGTAACGTGACAAATTATTTCTTACACTGTAAAAAAAATATTTTTGAGTTTACTGTCTTACACTAAAAGCTGGGTTAATTGTGCAAGACCGTAAAAGTTGTGAAGTATATCCGTAAAATACAACGTTTTTTAACGGTATTTTTCAGTACAATCTGCAGAGCATATCAGTAAGCATAACAGATAATTACCAAAAAAGATCAATTATGTCCCATGGAAATTACGGAAAAGATCCGTAAACAAGACATATTTTTAACAAGTTTTCGAAAATGCATTGTCATGCAACACAAAACAAGAAACATTTACTGTGCACAGAGAGGACATCACACCCAAGGCACCGGTGGGGAGTCGAACTCACGCCTTCCGGCCTAAAAGACAAAGCTTCCACCGCAGAGCCATGAAGGTACTCAGCGGTAATCTGAGCTCTCCTGTTGTCGATTAAGTATACAGCGCAATCCACGTGTTGCCAATTGCTGAAAGACGAACAGCTTAGTTAAGTTCCAATTGAAGGGGCAAGTGGATACAGGTGATATGTGACAATTTTTTAAATTTCTAGAAAAAGCTTTCAAAAAAATTTTGTGTAATTTTTCTATGGCTTTTTCTCAACGGGTAAAAAGGGATCATATTCATAGTTACCAACTGTGACTAAGGGGACACGATACTGATGGAGTTAGAACCTTTATCTATGGTAAAAAAAAGGTTTAAAAAATTGTCACATATCACCTTTATCCACTTGCCTCTTCAATTTCGTTAGCAAGATGTTTAAAATCATAAAATAAATCTGAAAAGATCAGTTGTACTTTATATCAGTTGTTGTTGAATATTAAAACTTCGAAAAAAGAAGGTTTTTGCATGTGGAGCATTACCATATGAGAACGGAAAAGGGAGGAGGGCAGTTTTGTCAACAAAACGGGTTTAAACCGTCAAATATATAGAACAAGTCCAGGGAAAAACGTGTATTTTTTTACATTGATCAGACATCTTAGAAAGGAATGAAAATTAATTAATTAAATCAATTATAAAAAGAAAAAAAAACAATTTCATCCTCTTGAAAGTGGTTAATAATCCATGCAGCTCATTTCCATGCGTTCCATGCGTTGCTCTCTCTAGCCAAATTCTTGTAAAAAAATAAGAAATATAAAAGAAAGCTTAATCCGACTTAAGGATATTGCTAAAAACCCAAAATTATATTATAAACAATAATAACTATCGAAAAACAAGTCTAACTGAGGTTTTGCTAAAAAAAAACATCCGTTGATCAGTGTGTTGATCATAACATTTGAGGAAAAGTCTGGTTCAAGCATACCTTGTATTCGTTCATATGGGCAATTAATAGTCTGTGATTCATGTTTATAAAATATTAAACGATATCGTTACGGTATTTAAAGTAAGACCCATTTTAGAGAGTCATGTACTTTTCAATTCTTCCTTTAATACATGTTCATGTGGGTCTGCATTACTGGAAATAAAACTTTTTTTATTTAAATGTATAATTCTTTGATTAAACATATTTCATGTTTTAAACTTATCTAATAATCAGAACCAGTAGACTACTAGCCAACTTATTTATATACTGATGCCCTATTATTTATAAACAATAATAACTATCGAAAAACAAGTCTAACTGAGGTTTTGCTTAAAAAAAAACATCCGTTGATCATAACATTTGAGGAAAAGTCTGGTTCAAGCATACCTTGTATTCGTTCATATGGGCAATTCCATGCAAGTGTGGAAAAGCGTTGGAAAAATCAAATTACAGCAATGAGTCTGTTTTGCACATTTTTTGGTTTAAAAATGTTAGAAATTTATTATTTATACTAATTTTTTGTCAAGAATGTAGTATTTTTAGTTTTGGCAGCACTTTGAAGTTGGAAATGGAATATTTAACTTTTGGCAAAGCAAATGGTCAATCTTTCAACGTTGGTAAGTTTCAATTTTTTCTTTAGATAACTGTTTTAAAGGAAGAATAATGATTATTACACTTTAATTAAATATTGTGAATTGCTAAAATGAGTGTTTTCACGTAAATTAGGTGATTTATGTAAACTTCAAAAATGCACTATTTTATGTAACGTAAGTTACCAAAAACATGTTAAAGTTCTTGATGTGCATAAAGAAAGGACAATGCAATGTTAACACTGCAATATTTTCTATCTTATAAGTGTGTGTTAAGCAAATAGTTAAAGTTTTTTTTTAATATTGTCTATTTAATTTTTTGTGCTACAATCAAAACGTGTAACGTAAGTTACCGACATATGCAGGTAACGTAAGTTACCTGAGTAGAACTTAAGTACTTATGTTTATACAGAAAGTAAATTGTGAAATAAACCTATGTGGTTAGTAGGAGTAAGTTATTCAAGAATTCTTTTAAATTTGTACTGTGTTTACTTAATTTAAATTAATCATATTTCTTAAAATGTCTCTATTTGTTAATAAGATTACAATACACCTCTATTATAAATTATGTTTCTTTTTGGCTTTTGAGATATTAATTCTCTCTAAACAATATCACTGCACTCAGAATATTGAGGAGTAAGGTACTATAAATTATTCAAAAATGACTTCTGTTATGTTTTAAAGTTATCAAATATGTTTTGGAAAAAACAAATACAAAAATATTTTATCTCTTACAAGTGAAATATATTTTATTCTGCATTAAAATGCCACTGAACTCTGCAGAAAAGATGCGCTGTAGAAGGGGTACGAGAAAAGTGATGTGGATATTACAGATTTGTAAATAAAAGTCACTCTTGATGGCATTGAAATATGTTAGAAAAAGCAAAATTTATCAAAAATACTTTCTGAAGATCCTCACATTGACAAGGACCATTTAAGAACTAGAAATTAACAAACTGTGGGGTTTCGTTTAGTTAAGTATTTTAAGCAACAAGAAGAAAAAATAGAGATAAAAGCTGGTGAATGGTGTGTGGTGAAGTACGAAAATACATTGTATCCTTGAGTTGTGACGATTATTGAAGAAAACGAGTTTAAAATATAAGTAATGGCTGTGTTGGAACCATTTAGAAATGGCCAGAAACGACAGATGAAATTTATTATAAGAAAGAAAACATGATTCGAAAAATTGAATTAGCTGAACTTGTTAATAACAGCAGCTAGTATAGATTTAAGTCTTATGTTATGCAATATTTTTGATTGGTCTTTGAGTTTGGTATTAAATTTCTGTAAATTTAATTCATACTTGTTAATTTTCAATATTTCGATCTAAACTAAGCTGTAATTTTCATTCATTAATTTTTGTAATAAAGATATGCTTGTAAGTAAATTTTGTGACGTAAGTTACTGTAACGTAAGTTACCCAGTTAAAAATTTCCATAATTTTCAATTTTTGAAATAAATTTTTAAATTTATGAAAATATATTCCTATGCATTATAAGGAACTGATAAATTATGCTTCAAACAAGAAAACAGCTGTAATAGAGCAGAAATTTGCCTCAGAACCAATTTTCATATTATGTCATTCCCTTTTTGTGTAACGCAAGTTACTGCCTTATCTTTGACTGCTAAATTTTATAAAATTTAAAAGCATCGAAAACTTTTGCATTTTAATTTTGCTTTCGACTGTCATTTTCACAGAATGCTTTCATACAATGTTTGTATAATAAAATTTGTCCGTACTGAGGTGCTAAATGCATAAGAGTTGGTTAAAATGTAACGTAAGTTACCGTGGAATTGCCCATATGATTTAAATTTAGGGTAAAACACACCTTTTCCACATTTATGTTTTTTATTTGAACAGTGTTTTGTACAATTGGAACAGTTTAAACAATCGTAACATTATTATGTATGACTGAACTTTAAGCAATTCTAAAACATTATCTAAAAGGGGTTTGCTTCGGACAAACATTATTTGGGAGAATTTTCAATGCAGAATTAGTTAATTAAAGCATAATTTTATTCACTTTTTTGAAGATACTTTTGAGCAGTACTAAAAATGTTTTATTATTAGGACCTACGGTAGAAATTCAAACATTTTGTCTCAAATATGTAATCGACAAAAAATCATGCCGCTACAAAAACTGATAATTTTGCATAAATTTTGAATAAATCTTAAATTTTCGTTTTCAGAAAAAAGAAAAAGTTTATTATTTAACATATGAACGATTTTCTAAACATATAACGTTGGTGCAAGCTATATATTGATTCATTGAATCAAAGTGAGATTTTTTAAAAACGCAAAGGATTTTCTTGAGCATACTAATGACATGAATATTTTATATTTTAAATTAGAAAAATTCATTAATGCTCTTTTTTGTACTACAAACAAAAAATAAATTTGATAAATACACCAATTGTCAAACAATATTCAATCCTCTGTAATTATCCGCCCCTTTCCCACCCCTTGAGCCTCCAAAAGAGCAGCAAATTATTTTATTTATTTCAAAAGTAACATATTAGAATCATATTTTTATTTTTTAAATATTTTTGAATTTTTCAAATTATTTTTGATAATTTGAAAAATTGCCAGATAATTAATTATTGTAAATACAATTAAAGAAATATTCTTACACAAAAGCTGAAAAAACAAGCTACATTTGCATCGCATAAAATTTTTTCCACTTCATTTAATTTCTTTTTAAGAGATCAGATTCTAAATTTTATCGGAACGAAATATTTTTTTCAAATTTAGTGCTGCGATTTGTCTATTCTACGTATATATTTTTTTATTTTTATTAAAATATCAGAATAGAAAGAAAAGAAAAAAATAGATTGCAAAAAAAAACTAACGTATTCCATAAGACCCATATATGCATAAAACGACTGCATATTTCTCCGATATTTTCACCACATTTTATTAATACATTCTTAATTATATTGAAGTGATATTTTTAAATTTAAGTATCATACTCCTTAACGGCTGTTTCTATGATCCAAAACAGTTTTTTTTTTTCATTTAAGTAGCTATTATCGGTTAACATTCGATAAATTTTTAAATAAATAAAACCTGAAAATTTTATTCTAGTAGCTTCTTCGATATCTTTTGAAAACACTGAAAATTGAAAGTTTCTCACTTCCTTATTGGGAAAAAGCTACAAGTTAAGCAATTTAACATTACGCGTACAAAGGGCACCGACATTTTTAATATGGAATTACGGTAGCTATATTTCAACGGAACAAATTTAGTACTTTCTACTAAAAGGACGACTAAATTCGTGAATGTAGTTGACGTAACCAATTTCGCCTTTGATTGTACCAATGTTCCTATGAATTTAGCATTTGTATGTAGTTGCATAGGAATCAATGGGAAACGATAGTAATTTAGACTTAAACCTGTGTGTTGTATTTATTAGATTCCGATGGATTTAATTGTCGTGTAGAAAAGCATATCAAAATCAATTATAAGTTTGAATCGAAGTAATTATAACGTTCACATATGCGATATATTAAATTATATTTCAATCATTGTTAATGGCAATACGTAAAGGTAATAATTACGTTAAATGCTTAGGTAAAACGCGTTTTCTATGTAAGGAAAAACGCTTTAAAATATAGTGAATAAAATAGAATTATTCCTTTAGTCACGTTAAATTTAGGTACAGAAATGGATACTTTCAGTAAATGTGAAGGATGTTACGTTGCTTTCTACATAAATAAAACAGAGCACACTAAAAAATGTGTGTAACCTTACTCATTAAAAGCGGTTGCAGCATTCTGCATCCAGAGCTGCTTCCAATTCAATGGAGTGACTTAACTGATAAAACGGGGGGTAACTTTAAGAGCGTTGCGTAACGTTCCACCACTATCATCTGTTAAGTTATTTCATTGCATTGGAGTTAGCTATGCTGCCACCGCTTTTATGGAGTAAGGTTAGATTCTTTTTTTTCTTTCAGTGTATGTGTGTGTATTGCTGTTTTTGTCGGTTGCCTCTTGGCCAGTAGAAACGGTAGATAGATGTTGGTTATAGTTACCTTAGGTTCACCAGGCTCTAAAACACCTTGATGCATGTTTCCACAAATTCGCACATTTGCTCCTTTTTCTCCAATGCAACTTAATAGCAATAAAAAAACGGTTCCTTCTGAACAAAATAATAGCTGTATATTTTTGAATTTAGTACCATTGGAAAGTATGTAAAACGTACCCTTTTCGAAGTTTTATCAAGTTTACGCAATTCCAATACAAAATAAGTTTAAAAAATTTTAAGTCATAGAAACTTTGTTCATACTTTTGCATTGTTTGAAATCACCATGAAAAAATTAAGGGACAGAAAAAATCCATTTGGAATATTTTCACTGAAATGAAAGTCCGTCTGCTTTTATTTTCTCAGTCATAATGGTATTTTATGCTCTCTGAAGTTTAAAAATTAGTATGCCTAATAAGCGCTTTCAAGCTTCATTACTCTACTCCTAAAGCAAGGGCTTTCATCATTTGAATTTGGGCTACTGAATGTCGAATTTCAGAATAATGTATTTTATGAACTGCGACTTATTTTAGTAGTTATTTTCTCTTTAAAGGACGCTATTTGGCATTCTGTACCAGATTAAACTAACAGTAAAAGCTAAAATAGTACTTTTTTTGAACATCTCGTGAGTAATTGTAGAGTTTATCACTCATTATTTGTCATTTGTTTCGAAGCTAAGACCTGAGTGAATTTTTAGTCATGTATATGCTTGAGAGGTTTTCTTTTTCTTCTTTTCTATAACTATTTATTCCTTTTTCCAGTTAACATTTTGTGTTAAAAACTGCAGTAAACCCAAGTGCTGCAGTTGAATAAAAAAGCTACTTATGTTCGATATAGTTACGGGAGCGTAAAATTTTCAAATTTAATGCTTCATTTAACTACCCTTGTACGTTAAAAAAATTAATTTTGAATTTAAAAAACCCTGTGTAAATTTGCAAAAGAATTCTAACATTTAATTTAAAATAGTAGTTTAGTTAGAAAACATACACATTGAATGTAAAAATAAACTAGTTGAAATGGAAACATTCTATAGAGTATTTAACGAAATATAATAATGAATCCTAAAAAGAGTGTAATACATTTCCCAAAACTCAAATTCAAAAGCCCTTTTTTTCTTCTAAATAGGAATGCATTTTCTCTACTTTCAGCATATTTGTTTTTTAAAGCATGAAGCTCAATAAATTTCGAAAAGCAATATGTTTTTTACTTAAAGTACTTTAAAGTTGTTTATTACATTTCTAATTCCTTCTTGTATGAGCAATTCTCTTGAAATGTGTAAATATTTGTCCCAGTCTCAGAGCTATCTTAAAAATGTGTTTTCCAGTTTCTTTATTATTATTATTTATTTGTCACCTTCTAAATAACAAAAGCACATGCATTTAATTATTCCAAATGATACCTATTTATGTTAAGGCGTAATATAAATACTAAAAAGTCATTACCATCATCTGTTCCTAGTGGAAATTCATTTTTAAATAGTTTTCCTAGACAGCAAAAAAAAAAACTAAAACATATCTGTAAAATTGATTTTTACAATACTTCAAATATTCTAATTTCAAATCAAGGTTTTTTTTTTTTTTTGTTGCATGATAGTATTCACTATTATGCTTCTTTAGTAGTTAAAACGAAATTTTGTTTCATTAACATCCAGCAGTTTTTACAGGTTTTCATAATCGATAGATGCAACTTAAAGCTCAAATAACTTTCAGTTTTAAAAGTAGTGGCCATATGTTTGTTAATTAAAAAAAAGATAATTTTGTGGGTGGACATTTCTAAGAATCCTGATTATGTGTGCTTATTATCAATATAAATAGCAAAAAATTATGTCTCTTATTGCCATTTTTCATCATAATGAGTCACTTTTATTGCATATATCAAGTGAAGCACTGTTCAAAATATCTAACACTTTAACAAAGATATATTCCTCTATTGTATGTCTTGTCAAGCGATATACGTTAAAATGTCATTATTATCGATGCTATTACAATCCAGCTCAAAAGTTTTAAAGATGTGGATGATTGAAATTGATTGAGTATAAAATTATACTATAAGTGCATCATTTTTAATATTTTAGATTCTTTAGATTTTGAAAGTTACTTTTTTTAGCTATTGATGCTGTATTCTATACTTTTAATCGAAACATAAAAGAAGGTTCAGTTATTCAGCATTAAAAAAAAACATGCTTAAGCATTTTTAGCATATATTTGCTTTAATTTTAGATATTAAATTCAGTAAAGTATTAATTAATCATTTGATTTAGGAAGAAAAATCACGAGAAAAAAATGAGTTCTTAAAATTTGCAAAATTTACAAATTTAAATCTCAATATCTACAAAATAAATGTACCCATTTTGACTTTCCGAGAAATTCCAAACTGCACCCCCTCTGAAAACTAGAAAATTTTGAAACGCAAAGTAATACATATTTAGTAAATTACCCGTACCTGTATACTATATTTCATAATATGAAATATAATAAACTGTTTGCTACCGATTCTTGTCAGCTGTTTGAGGTACAATTGCATACACTTAGAAATAAATAATTTTATTGAAGGCATTTGTTTGATTTTGAAGCCTTATAAAACAAAAGCACTACTACTAATTTCACAATTTTTCTGGTAGGATGTTTATTTTTTATTATTTTTACGTAGAACTATTTTATCTTTCTGAAATAAGAACTTCGCAGTTTTACTTTTTTTTCTCACTCTCACTCATCTAAATTGCCCGGATTTAAAGAAATACTTTGTAATCCCCCTCGACTCGCATAATTAATCCAATTTTTCAATTCCTCTTTAGAGCAATAAACTTTTCTCCGAATACCAAAGCAGGGCAAAATGCCACCGAGCGTAGCGATCACTAGCAGCTCTGAGCAATTTAATGAAGCATGTTGAAACAGAGCCGCCTTTGCCTTGCCGCAAAGACCCCCTTAATTGCATAATTCTAAATCCCCAATTTAAAAGGTGCTTAGCCGCCAACAATCAAAAGACACCCCATGCGAAAGGTTTAATAGTTCTGTATCCTTCCCACATACCTTTGACATTGGAAATTCTTGGCCCAAAAAGCGTTTCCTCCAAAAGCATTATACCAGTAAGCATTTCTAGAATTCTTGGCATGGCAGTCGCAACGGTTGAATGAATGGAATTGAATCAATGGCGTCTGGAAGGATAGTCTGGTCTAGGTTGGCTTTTGGGGCACCTTCAGCTGGATGATTAGCGGCTAATTTCTTTCTTTCTGAACGAATGTATTCAGCCGACTGGAAAATACAGCCGCATGTGATTTTTGTCCGTCGGTATTTATTGCGATTTTTAGGAACGGTTTCGTTTCGAATCGGAGTTTGACCAAGGAACGCTGCACAATTTCACCCCTCGTTTGGTCCTTTTTGTTCGCATTCATTACTGCTCGGGGCCGTAAGCAAAGAATGACGAGGATTCTGTGAGGCAGATGCATTTGTATGTTCCGATGCATAAGAAAACATAGTGAAAAGAAATAACGGAATTTCTCCTCCGCATTATTGCTCTGAATAAAATTGTTTCTTGTAAAAGTAGTATGAATAAGAAAGAAGGCATTGTGTAGCAAGGTTTTAAAAACTTTTCTGAATGTTAGTTTTTTTCTTTGTTTGATACAACACTGGATTTAACCTGTGATACTGAAACAAATGTTTTTATGTAGTCCAGAAATAACAAGAGTGGAATTTTCCTCAGCACTATGTATAGTTCATGCGGGGAAAATATTGTTTTGCTGATGAAAAATACTTAAAAGTATTTTCTTCTAGAATCAAATATTAACATTCTAACTGAACAATTTTTATACTATAAACAAAAACTAACGGAAAGCAATAAATTTTCAATGAAAATTCAAATTATTTTTATGAATTAGCATTAAATGTCTTATGGATATAAGTGACATTTTTATGACTATATCACATATGGGAAAGCAGTCCAAAATGTATGCATCATTTAAAGGTTCAATTATTTTTTTTATTTGTTTTCAATCTACATCTTACAAATAAAGTATGGATGTCTCCAAAAATTTATTATGTATAAGGATACAAAATCATATAGCAAAGAATCTGCGTAAATGAGCGGAAATAAGATGTGCAGAAAAGTACCAATCAGCTCTCTGTAATGGGCAAAGTAGAAAATTTTAACGGTCAAACATATCAGCTCATCAAACTAAAAAGCAGATTTCAATTGTTATTGACTACATTTGGTTGATTAGTATTAAAAATGCAAGTAATATTATAAATTAGCTTATTTTGTGTAGAGGCAACAGCTTGCACATCTAAGCTGTCCATAACTGTGCATGTTGATATTATATGAGATACTATTATCATATTTTTTGTATACAACAGCAAACAAAAAGTACTCTCGCTTTCATCAATATATCAAAAATAAATAGTCCCTTTTGGAAATCTTAGACGACACAGAAGCAAAAGTGGATAAAAAATTACTTTTTTCATTAGTTTGGATGTTTCAGGTAAAATTTAATAAAACATGGCATCTCACGCTTTTTTCTTTCCGAAATCTATCCCCAAAAGAAAGTTTCCCTTGTTGATAAATGACTGGCACAAAATATCGATAAAAGGTTTACTATTTTTTGGTTAGTTGATAATTTAAAGGGTGTCTGGAGCATCCCCTAAAACTGCGTCACAGCTAAGTAGGCCTTCAGAAAAAGAATCTCTAACTGGACTTTTTTTTTTCTCTTCCTTGATTTCTTAGCCACCTTGTATTCCAAACTGAATCCCTTTCTCAATTTCAGCAGGTCTGTCGTTATCTGATTCACTTTCTTAGCTCTTGCTTTTCTGATTTATCGTCTCCCTTACTCTTTTTTCCTCCTGAGAAACTTTTCTCAAAGCATTCCCGCGTGACTTGGACTTTTCTATCTTGTTTACCACATTTCTCCGATCGCCTCTCTCCGTCTCTGAAAAGCCCCATTCATCTACTTTCATTATGTGGAGATGTATGTGAAGGGAGAGTATAGCACAGAGGATTAGGAATTAAATTTCAAAATTTCAATCATACAGATTAAAAAATATTTGGCATTTGCTTGTGAATTGAACAACGAAAGAATAAGATATTTCTAAATTCAGTCTACATTTCAATTAAAAGTGCAGCCGGAAATTTCAATATCGAGACGATTTTGAATGTTTACTTAAGTTTGTTTCATATTCAAGTGTTTCCGTTTATGATTAAAATAATTAAATTTTAATAATGTAAATATATTTGTGATCGTGCAAAAGGTAGACCAAAACAGGCTATATAAAATTTAAAGCTTAAAAGATTTTAAAGAATTGTGCTTTGCATGCAAAGTTTCAAATTTTAAGACTGTTCAAACATTTTACACGTTCGTGCAGCATTAAAGTTTAAATATTTTATGTAGTTTTGGAATTGTTTTGGATATTTACATTGATTTAAAACAGTTTTGCCACCATCTTTACACAATCTTTACTTACATCCTTATTTTTCCGTGTTGTATTTATTAAATACTCGCCTATTAAGGTCACTCTGGCCGAATTTAAATGCAACATGTAAATCTGTATAGGAAAAAAAATCTAAAACAGCTGCAGCCAATTTCCTCCCCTCAGGACATATTCATGCGAGTAGCAGCATAAAAACGTATTTTTAAAAAATGCGAGTTATTAAAGTCGTTCTTTGGTAATATAGATAAATACATCAAAAAACATGTCTAAGTGCTTTTGAATCTGCAATTACTTGTACGGGGGGGGGAGGATATCTTGCACGAAAATTAGTTTATGCGTTAAAATCCCGAAATCCAGGTAAAATATAGATCTATAAAAGTGGTTGACTTTAAAATACTAAAATAAATACCATCATAATTAAGTGCTTACATGTTAAGTTCGAAATGTTATGAAGTTTCAATGTTTGGTTAAATTAATAAAACTATGAAATCTTGTAAGCAATAATTGAAATCTTTAGTAAATTATTTAAGTGATAACGCGACAGTAAGTTAATCAATTATGAACTTTACATGTGCTTCGAATTCAGCTTTGAAACTATACTTGCGTTTCAGCTTTGAAACTATACTTTCAGAAAACGTTGTATATCTTTTTCAGCTGCTTTATAAAATAAGACCAGTGCTAGTTTCTCATATATTGATCATTTCAATAAATGGGCTAATTTATTTAAAGATTATTTTAGCAATAAGTAAAATTTTCAAATCTTTGACAAGCATTTCTTCCTTGTAGAACAGTGATTACAGAATTTCTAGCTTCTTAAACCCCCGACGCAACAAGACGAGGGTTATAAGCTTAACGTCTGTGTATCTGTTTGTGGCACTCTAGCTCCTAATTGGATAAACATATTTTGAACTTTTCTTTTGTTTGTTTTGTTTGAAAGGAGAGTTGATCGAAAGTGCTCTGAGCTAGTTTGCGTCTTCGGATGACATTAATTAACAAAGATAGAAATTTAAAAAAATAATTTTTTTTTCACGATTCTTTAAATGAAAACATGTTTGCAACTTTGAAAGAATAGTACAAAAAGAAAGGGATAAATATTCTGCGTCTGATAGAATGTGTTTAGAACTTCCATGTTTAGTAAAACTCGAATTATAACGTTTTTTGGCTAATTTACGCGACTGGAAACCGATGTCATTGTTGGCTGACAAGGAAAGAAAACTCAATGTTTTAAAATGTTTCTGTTGCAAGTTTCTATTTATTAACAATAAAAATACTTTTAATCAATTTTAGCATAAGGATTTTAAAATTATTTTCAAATCCCCTCTCTATGTTTTGCTTTTGCAACTAGCAAATTTTACTAGTAAGGATTATTTTTCCTTTCCCGTGTTTATCATGTCCTCTCGAAAACAATTAAATATACTAAAATTAAAAATACTTTCTGACCATTGAAATTCGTTTTAATATGAGGTCGGCAATCAGGGTCAGTTTTTTTTAATTTTTAATTTAGCCTTAGTATTTGTTTTAATTTCTAGAACAAGGTATGTCTAGCTAATTATTGTTCAAAAATAAATAAATAAATGACAAAAACATCTCGTTGTTTACCCGTTTTTCTTTAAAGTTGTGGATTTAGTTACTTAACATATTTCAATTTTATACAAGCGCATTAACTTCAGAAACAATGTATGCTTTTATATATTTTTGTCTAAAAACTAAAAAAGAACAAATGCTCATATTAAATGTATCCCCATTTCTTGTAAAAACTGATACTGGTTAATTAAACATTTCAAAATAAACATTACGTTCAAGAACAATGCGTATCTTCTCAATTAATTTTATTCAAACATTGATGAAACAACAGCAAAATCTGAGTTTGTTCCCATTTCCTGGGACAAACTGATATTGGCTAATCAATATTTTTTCACTAATTGCTACATTTTTAATTACATTGTAACCAAAAATGTAACAATTAAGCATTGTTCTTTTAGGTTCTTTAGTATTTTTATTCGATCCTTGAGTGATGGATGATAGCTCCGGAAATACTTTTAATTGCTTAATGAATGAATGTTGACACATTTAATTAAAAATTCTGCATTTTAGAAAAGTTTGTTTTGATTTGCTCAAAATTAAAATTAACTTTCAAATTACGAAATCAAATGTTTTAATGCTTAAAATAATTTTAAACCTATATTTTCATTAAAATTCTAGTTTCAAATATAAAAATTTGTTGAGTGTTGTATTGATAAACATTTGTAAAACTCGGTAGAACATGATATTCATTAAAATCCAACGAAGATTTCAGAAAATTAATGTCCCTTTAATTTAAAATCCCTTTTTATTAAATTAACTTTAAGACAGTTTAACCTTAACCTTAACTTTCTGTTCGGGCCACATATTTGCTTGTTGCGCTGACGTTCATTCAGTTCACGTCTGGTATATTTCCAAGTGAGTACATGAATGCCCTTTTTGGATTTTTTGGTCTTTGATTATTGACTATGTTCCATATTTTTCTAATGTTCTTTTGTTCGCTTTTGCTTCATTTTAGTTAAGGCTCTTAGGGAAATGGACATGTTTTTTGGGACCTTCCCTCATGTGAGATAGAGAGGGCCTTGCGAACCAGGGATCTGGTTTTCCCCCTGATGACGTGCCAGTCCTTGGTTGGCCATTTCATTCTTTCTTTTGTATTTTGTGATTATGCCGGAACTGCTATTGTTCCTAGCGGCTTTGCGCTGACATTTTAGTACACTTTTATTTTTATTTTTATTTTATTTATTTATTTATTTATTTTTTCAGTTAATTATCCCTATTTTAAACTTTTTAAAATTTGTAGAATGTATATATATATATATATATATATATATATATATATATATATATATATATATATATATATATATAATATTAAAAAATATGTACGGCAGTGAATATTCTATAATGTTTAAACAATCATTTTTCTAGCACCTTGTATATTTATAGATTATGCAGAACAATAGTTTAAAGATTACTAAAGAAGAAATTTCATACATCGTCGAGCAAACTGATTTTAAAATTCCATAAGCAAAATGAATCCAAAAAGAACCTTTCAGGAAAAGTTTTATTAGATAAACATAAATAAACATTGTTTTAAAAAATTACAATCACCATTGTTAGCTGAATTTTATCGCCAAGTGTTTACATCATCGTGACGCTTAACGAGAAAATTATGCCAATGATGCATTATCCGAAAGATCCCGTTTTTCCTTTTTACAATCAATATCAAATAAAATGCTAAAAAGTATTACACGGTGATTTTTTATGGATAAAATCCATTTTCTAACTGCTGTGGGAAAAAATAATAACGAGCACAAAAGATAAATTGTATTTGGTCTTAAATAAAACTTTGTAGCACAACTTATATGAATACTAATTTCCTATTTCCTTCCCAAGCTGAGAATTTTTGCATTGAAATCGATGTCGTTATATGGACACAAAGATTCAGTATTTGGAAATTATTTCACTGTGGTAAACGGGGAATCATAGGGTTACTGCTCGAATTAAATAATAACTAATCTTTATAAAAACGGTTTGCTAACGAAATTCATTTTCTATATTTTAAACACAAGTTACACGGGCCATCTTGTCTAGTGGTCAAAGAAGTATGACTGCGGATGGGGAGGTTCCGGGTCAAATCCCGGCTGGGGCATGGATGTACATTTTCTCTCCTATCTTATTTTTTTGTGTGAATGTGTTTATGGTTGCCTACTCTATAAAAGGATTATTATGGCATGAGTGTATCGTGGAAGTTGGACTTCATGCCAAATTACGGTACAATTAGAAAAGAGATGCACTCACCTCAAATTGAAGGGCTTGCTGCAAAAAGGGGGTAGCTCCATTTTCAACGTCTTCAAAATGTCTTTCTATTAGAACTTAAAATAAAGGTCACCTTTTTTGTTCTAATATTTTAAAAAATCCTCTCGTATACTTCTCAGTACAGTTATACAAGAGGATTCATAAAACTTAAAGAAACTTTTAGAATGCGATTTTCTGCTATAAGCTTTAATGCAGACATTTTGAAGACATTGAAAATGGAGCTACCTCCTTTTTGCAGCAAGCCCTTCAATTTCCTCTCCCAGCTAGAAAACCAACAACAAAACGACAGTTATTGCAAAAATACTTGAAAATATACCTTTCAGGATTTTAAACACTCAGCATCCCAGGTAGCACAAATAACCTTTAAACGTTTTATAAACGTTTTTAAGCGGTTGTTACAACGTTAATAACCATTTTACAACCTTTAAAAAACGAAGTGTGCTACTTGGGATAGGAACTCCATTTTTTAGAACTTGATAGTTGATTGAAAGACTACAAGCGGTGTTAAAATGTCTAGGCGAACACCTAGCGTCTAATTTTCGGCTTCCCGTACATACTTAAGTAGACGATTGCGGTACTGAGTTGTGTTTACAAGTGACGAACAACTCCAGAAAAAAAACTCGTCCTCTGAGTTAGCTCTTAATTTAGATTCACAACAGCACGGGCAGATAAGGATGATTGTCTCAATTAACTCTTCTGTGAAAGGTGGTTCCAATATCAAACTTATAAGAATACTGATTTCCAATTTCCTTGTCGGTATAAGAAAACAACGATTCTGTATTTAATAATTTTTTTTTACCGTGTTAAACGGGGAATGATAGGGTAACTAGTAGCATTAACTCCTAAATGATATACAACCGATTGCTAACGAATTTTATTTAATTGTTGTTTTTGTGCTCTTGTACCAGCAAGCTGGCACTTTGGGGTGCGCTGCTTCACTTTTCCAACTGTACCGTAACTGGGTGCGAAGTCCTACTTCCACAGTACGCGCATGTGCCACAGGGACCCATTTATAGGCTGGGCAATCCATTTATAGCACAACAACACATGCACACAAAGGAAAGAAAAGCACTTAAGGGAGAAAGTACATCCATGCCCGTGCCGGGATTCGAACTCGGGTCCACGCCATTCGGCTCAGACTTCTCTGACCACTAGACAAGATGGCCGGTATTTACTTCATTAAAAACAATAATTGTCGTTTAAACATTTACGAATACATTCTTTCAGGGTCTTTAGATGTCAGTAAAGAAATTCCATTTTTTTTGGAATTGAGAGCTGATTGAAAGACAACAAACCACGTTTAAATGACCCGGCGAACACCTAGTGTCTAATTTTCGGCTTCCCGTACATACTTAATTAGACGATGAATTAGACGATTGCGGCACTGAGTTGTGTTTACAAGTGACGAACAACCCAGAAAAAAACCTCGTCCTCTGAGTTAGCTCTTAATTTAGATTCACAACAGCACGGGCAGATAAGGATGATTTCCTCTATTAACTCTTCTGTGGAGGGTGGTTCCATTATCAAACGATCGATGCCCATTAGAGAACCATTAAATCAGGCTGATAATAGGACGGGCGATATTGCTGGTTACTCATTAACCCTCCTTTAAATCTTCCATCAATTCGCCTTTCGGCAATATATCCTATCCAGTGCCTGGCTGCATGCGGGATAAACAAGTTGCTGAGGTAATAATCTGGACTGGAACTGTGTCGGCTTTTAGGAAGAAGGATGTTTTTATTTGAGAAATAAATCGAATGAATCTCAACCTAGTTTTCTATCGTGAGTTTTATGGGAAAATTGTTATGTTGATTAGATACAGATTAGATTAGAAAATGGAAGTTATTATCGCCCGCGTAATTCATCAATGATTAAATAAGTAGAACGGCTCTGCGAGAATGTTTATCACAGACAATGCGCGCATTAGAGAGAAAAGGTTTAGTTGTGTCGCAAAATTTGAGCTTTTGATCCCATTATATCAAAACAATCTAATTAGGGGAATTAAGAATTGATTTGTAAATCAAATTTCGTTACATTTAAATAAACACAATGATAAAGTTTTATTTTCCTACAGTTGTTAAAATTAAGCTTATGATACTTTTATTTCCAATCCTAGTAGCATAGGTTTTAGACTCAAAATGAAAACATATGTATATGTGCTTTGTATAAAAGTTGAAGTAAGTATTGGTGTATTGTCACGAAAATAATTCCATATTTGTCGTTGTTAACAAAACCACTCGGATTCCCAACCACGAGTAAAGATACATATACTCGGTTTAAAATCGGAATAGATACGGCTTCAGGTTTTATTAGAATCATTAAGAAGGAAGTCCCCGATTTTAGCTCAACAAACATGCCATAAGACCCGGTAGTAGAGCAGGCAGCCATTCACGACACACATTCACACAGAGAAAGGAGAAGGAAAAAAGAGAAAGTACATCCATGAACAAAGCCGGGATTCAAACCCGGGACCGCTAGATTCCAGTCAGACTTCTCTGACCACCAAACAAGGTGGCTGACAGCTCCATATTTTACAGTCTATCAGCATCTTAACAAAAGTTAATTGATTATTTTAATGTCATTGCACCAAAGAAAACCAAATGATATCAATATTTTTCTTTGGTCAAGTAAAATAAATGTTAATTTACAGCAAGAGCTATGAATACCATGCAAACATTTTGAATCCAATTTTAAGAACTGAATAGCATAAACAAAAAGACGGTTATACAGTAGTATAGACTGGATAAGGATATTGTTTCATTTTACTGGTTAGAATGAACTTTTTGATGTTTACTATTTCTAATGTACGTAAGTTGTTATTTCAGCGTAACTTTAACTTCATAAAATCTGCTTGGAAGACTTTGTACAATCTTACAAACTAAGTATTAGCTTGAAAACCCAAAATGGATCGGAAATAACATTTAATTCACGATAACTCGAGCATATACTTATGAGACGAGAGGTTCCACCGGATTTTTCTGTAACATTTGCTAAATTGCAAGCTGCCCAAGTAGCATCAACTCATCGGATTTTGCTCGGCCGATCATCCAACTCCTCGTAAACTGATCCCGTAATGCACGATGACATCGTTCCGATCAATATCCGAGCACGGTTTTCGATGAGCTACTTTTCATCGGAAAGCGATATCCTTCCGATCAACTTTCCCGATGAAAAAGAGCCGAGCATCCAAAATGATCCTAAATTCATTGGCACAGGACTGCACTGCTCGTAAATTGCTCCACATCTCGTTGTATCTCGAGAAAAAATCATCAGATTTTGCTGCTCGGATTCTGTTTGGCCGATGAGACATATTAGAGCAATTCCCAATGAGAACTCATCGAATCCGATCATCGGCCGATGAGAATTTCATCGAGTTTCAGTGAATGGCCGATCATCGGCCGATGAGATTATGCTGCTAGGGTAAGTTGATATTTTAAAAATTATCATATAGAGGATTCTATTTTATGAATTTAGATTTTCAATAATTAATTACTGACTTATTCAAATATCAACCATCATGGTGTCAACTAGAACGGAAATTAAACTGTGTAGCCAGTATTATAGGTGAGATATACTCCCATTGGAAGTGTTACATATAGCTGAAAAACATTTCTCGTGGATTAAATCAACGTTGGGTATCTTTGAACAGATGCCAAGGTCACATAAGGACTAGATGACTAACACAGTAATGTTCCTCGGTTTTTTGGTTACAAAGTTCGAAATATTTTCACTTTGAAAAGTTCACGAGTAGAGGCTCTGAAAAATTGACCTCAAAAATAATGCAAATGCGATTTATGTCACTGTAATATTAATCATCAGTTCTTGTATTAAATTTGCTAAAAGTTAATATATTTCTACTTCCAAATGCACTAAAGCGAACCTCATAATGGAAATAATGCCTACTAAAATAGCAAAAACAGGGACACTGATGTATTATTACTCCCCCCCCCCTCCATCTCTTAAGTACATATGCTTTTATGTAACTGCAGATTATAGCTTTGAAAACGAAGAGTGCGCTACGTTTAACTGTAACTGTGATTCCAACTGTCTGTCGGACAGTTTTCTTTGCGAAAGATGCGTGGTAATTCGCTTTTTCTGTAATGTAGCACGCAGTGTTTTCGTTACTATTTCACCCATACTATTTGTGAGGATAATTGTGTGGATCATGACAAAGGTTAAAAAATTGTAGACGTCTAAAGGCCTCATACAATGTGGAAAACACATGTTTAATAAAAGTCAGAAGAGAGGCGTAATTTAAATGCTGTCATCTTATATTTCGTAGTTCTTGAAGTAATTGAGTGAAATTTAGAACCGTCATCCAATATATTTTTGTTTCAAATTAATACCCGGTTAGAAGGCAAATCTATATGCGTTGATATGATTACCTTAAGAATCGCCCACACCATACAAAACTCGTAATGATGCCTGATAATTGTGTTACTGAATTTGCTTTACCTCTTGTGTAACTATTTATTGTGAACCGCTTGAACTTTCTCAAATGATATGAAAAAGAAATATTGCCTTACAGCTAAAATCGAAAGAAAATAAAGTAAGATAAATGTTAAATAGATTTAAAATAACCTTGTAATTTCTCTTTAAAATTGTCCGTTCATAAAAAAAACAAAAGTTGGTATGCATAAAATCAATCTTTGTTTCAAATCGCTTTAAGTTTATTTTAGCTAACTTATTATGTATTTAATTTCAAAACATTAAGCAAATTCCGATTAAATCGGTAATTATATTCAATTACAGTTCATTGATATGAAGAAATGATTTAAATTTTGATAAACATTCGAATTATGGCTCACGAAAATAATGTGCTACATAGTGGAGTCCCGAAAATCCGCGGTCTTTTACTCATTTCTTATTTTTCTTTTTTTTTGGGGGGGGGGGCGGGAGGATACACTCATATTTTATATGTATTGCTGATTATATACTGAGATGTGAACACAAGTTTTATTTCCTAAAGGTAAAGTACATGCCTAAACCCCTTTTTCGAAAAATGTGTGCATACGATTTATAAATGCAATTTGTTTCTTGAATAAAATGACGAACTACTGCGAATGAACTTGTTAACGTCTAAAAGTGAAAAAATTTTTCCGGCGTTTAATATAGTTAAATTTCGAGTCTCAAAATTAGAAGCAAGTCTTTACCGCCGCTACTTCTCTCACTTGAAACCACCGACTTTAGAAGAAATCTGCGTCGAATGTTAAGAAACATGCATACTTTTTTTAGTAATTGCTTTTAATTGCAAAATAGAAACATATCAGCCACATTTAAAATGTGAATGCATCCACTAAAATTTTGTTATTTTTATATAAATATATTAATACATAATTACAAAATATAACACATAAACCAACTTCAACGATAAGAATCTTATTTGTGTCTCATTTCCAAATTTCTCAAAGCTGTAAAAGCGAGCCTTTTTCAATTTCGTGTTTCAATATCTGTTCATTTGAATGTTTCAATGTAACCGAATTTTGGACCCGCTGTTACTTTTCCCTCGACATTTATTTTAGGTTATGCTATGTTTAATGTAGAATAACATCTATTTTTATTTAATTAATCTGCATTTAGCAATAGAGGTAGAGATTGCGCGAAGATATGTGATAATTTTAATTTACTAAGTTATTTAAATAAATTGTAGTGAAGATATAGATATCATCTTAGGAAATGGTATCATAAATGTACATCAGTGTAAAATACTGTAAAGAGGAGGACTAATTATAAAATAAATGAAAACAAATTTCAAAGATATTTTCAAATGGCATCGATTGGGTGGGTATTAAATATAATTGTAGGTCATACATTACGAATAACTAAATATATCCGTATATGTGTCTGTTAAAAAAAGTTGTATTATCTGCATTAAGTGTGCTTGTTTGTGAGTATGCATAATTCGGATACGTCAGAAAGTTTATTAGAATCAGTGAGTAAAGCAAAATATTTTAAATGTATTTTGGTCATCCCGATTTATAAAACTGATTATGCATAATGTTTAAAAGAAAAGTAAAAGTTTACTTTTTTACAGAAATATTAAGTAAGAAACTTATCTTCACAAACGTAAAACTTGTGAAAAATTGCAATTACATTCATGTGTGCTTTGGATTTTAATATTTAATTCCTTCAGTATTTTGAGAAATTCATAATGTACATCAATGGGCTGGAAACCTATGCAACTTTATATTAATTTCTGACGTACAAGTAATTCATAAATAACCCCACAAATCTTAAGAAACTAAAACCATGAATGGAAATCTGATAAATATATTAATGGCTATCATATACTTCGGTTATTTAGCATTCTTATAGAATCAGGAACATAAATGCGGTCCTAGAGAAATGTTTCTGCTACGCTCTAATACCGCAATCCTACTAAAACGTTACTGGGTTTATTAGAAGTAACTGCGCAAATAGCCATATAACAAAAATTCAGGCACTTAAAACTACCCTTAAAATAAGTGCG
Source organism: Uloborus plumipes (assembly GCA_038373865.1). Lineage (NCBI taxonomy): Eukaryota > Metazoa > Arthropoda > Arachnida > Araneae > Uloboridae > Uloborus > Uloborus plumipes. Next base: position 84,263 of record JAXGGA010000372.1, read on the forward strand.
AAAGTAGCCAACAAAGAAATACTTGATTAGGGCATGGCATACAGCCAACAAAGGAGAAAATGACATCTCACAATGTAAAAAAGAAAGAGCTGATCTTCCAGACACCATATATCGTGGTCCTTAAAAGGCACAATGCCTATAAAAAGGATCATTGGTTCGGCTCTGTAATGAGTGATCATTCCGCTCTTTGTATACATTGCACTGAACATTATGTTTGCTACATTTGAGTTGCGTTTATTTTACCATGCTTTCATTTGGTTTAGAAGAGAATTAATAAGGGAACTTTCTGGTAAGTGCTGGCAGAAGTGTAGAAAAGTCAACATAAATTACCTAGTTTTTTTTCTCTCAAGTATACAGACTTGTATTAAAGCAAATGGTGTTAATTAAGTAAACATTATCTGAAGGAGGTGTATTGTTGCTCATTAGTTAATGTAATAGATAGTTGTGTGAGATAATTTATAATCAGATAATGTTGGCTTGATAATTTAAAAGAGTTCTTTGTGTAACTAGTTTGCTCATTTTTTCACGTATGTGGAATTGTTGTCCTGAGGAAATTTGGCATTTGCTTATTCAGCATCTCAATAAATAAATTTTATCAGTTATACAAATGAATGATAAATTGTAACTAACAAAAAAGCACGTTATATTATGGACGTAGTGAATGCAATCAAGTCTGTTATTTCCTACGCCATGATCTTCCAGACACTGTATATATAGTAGTTCTTAAAATGCACAATGATTAGAAAAAGGATCCTTGGCTCGGCTCTGTAATGAGTGATCATTTCGCTCTTTGTATACATTGCACTAAACATGTTTGCTACATTTGAATTGCGTTGATTTTACTATGCTTTCATTTGGTTTAGAGGAGAATTAATAAGGAACCTTTCTGGTAAGTGTTGGCAGAAGTGTAGAAAAGTCAACATAACTTACCTAGTTTTTTACTCTCGAGTATACGGACTTGCATTACAGCAAAAGGTGTTAAGCAAACATTATCTGAAGAAGGTGTATTGTTACTCATTAGTTGTGAGAGATAATTTATAATTAGATAATGTTGGCTTGATAATTTGAAAGACATGTTTATGTTACTAGTTTAGTTATTTTTCACTCATATGTGGAATTGTTGTCCTGAACAACTTTTATGTAAATATATATATATATATATATATATATATATATATATATATATATATATATATATATATATATATATATATATATATATATATATAAACATATGTTTATTTAGCATCTCAAAGTAATTTTATCAGGTTTGCAAAGAAGTGGAAATTTGTACCTAACTATCACGTTATTTGAAGGATGTAGTGATTATAATAAATTGTCATTTCACATGTAATAATTAACATATTAACAGATGTTAAATAAAATTAGTAATAGCATAGTTTATCTCACTTTTTGTGAATTTTCCTGATTAATTTGTAATACGTTCGAACTTTAAAAAATGAATGTTATATTTGAGGTAAGTTGTTGCCGTAAGATCAGTGAAGGCCCTCAAAACAAGGCATTTTTGACGTTTTTTGGCGTTTTTGAAGTCCAAAAACAGTTTGAACATTCCAGTTACCACGGCAAAAGTAGTGTCGTTTGAAAGACCAGTGTAAGCACTTTAAAATAATGTATAAATAACCGAGGAAAGTTCAACGTGCTTTTAGTTGCGTAAGGCCGAAATATGAAAAATGTTACATTTTACCGATATTTAAACGGTCATAACTTCTTCTGCCAACAACATATTGATTTCTTTTTTTGCCAATGTCCTTCTCTATTTTTTGTCTTAACAGAACAGTTGAGTCCTTTGAGGCGAAATGCTTAAATTTTTTTTTACAAAAAATGCACAGGAAAAAATACATTTTTTGTAAAAAAAAATTTAAGCATTTCGCCTCAAAGGACTCAACTGTTCTGTTAATACAAAGAATAGAGTATGTCATTGGCAAAAAATAATATTTCAATATATTGTTGACAGAGGAAGTTATGACCATTTGAATATCGGTAAAATATGACATTTTTCATCTTTCGGCCTCACGCAACTAAAAGCACGTTGAACTTTCCTCGGTTATTTACACATTACTTTAAAGTGCTTACACTGGTCTTTCAAACAGCACTACTTTTGCCGTGGCAACTGAAATATACAAGCTGTTTTTGGACCTCAAGAACGCTAAAAAAAGTCAAAAATGCCTTGTTTTGAGGGCCTTCACTGACCTTACGGCAACAACTTACCACAAATTTAACATTAATCCTGCCTGAAATTTCAAAGATATAAACCATTTTGTTTTTTAGTATCAAAGATCTTATGTTTTGGAAGGTGCCAATATGTTCCAGTTCTCCGAGTAAAACACATCCGAAACTTTTTTTTTTTTTTTGTGATTTGAACTTCATTTGTCTTAAAGAGGCACTAATAAGGAAAGTTTTCATTCACTATTTAAAAAAAAATGAAAAAAAATATAGCTTTTTATCAAATTCGACCTAAGTTGAGATATGGGGCACATGTAAACATATTATGTAGGGGCAGATGTGAACAGTTCATCTGTGGCCCATAATGGCATTTAGTTATTTTAATTAAAAAAAATATTGATTTTTTTATACATTGAACAGTCTAATTAAGAAATATTTGAATAATGAAATGTTTCAATACTCAATATTTAATTAAAATCTGAAAGATTTTCAAACAAAAGAAAGTTAAACTTGCTAAACTGTTGAAAATTGAACAGTTAAAAGTTACAGTAAGTGACGCACATAATGAGTTCGACATTAGTTTTGGAGACCGTAACTGTCAAGAAATTTGCTGAAGTCAACCTTGCACCAGAAAATTTAGCTGTGAATGACTTTGTCCTCGTAGAATTCACTACCAAAAAGACAAAAATTTACTATGAATGAAACCAAAAACAGATGATACATCGATGATAAACACTCTGATGATATTCTGCTAAAATTACCACCACCTTCAGTTTTAGGTGGCACATGTCGAGCTGCATCTTTTTTTCTTTTTCTGTATAACTTGAAGGCTACAATGCTCGCTGAATTGAGTCAATTAATCAAGTTGAATAAATACCTTGATATTTTCATTGTAAGTGTTTGTTGGTGTGTAATAAGCAGTATACTTAAAAATATGCTTAGGTGTATTTTATTTCCATTTATGTATCCGTGTTTACTTGTGCCCTAGGTGTGTTTACAACTGCTCCCGTACTGGGGCATTGTGAACAAAATTTAACATATTTTAGACTTATTTTTTGACTGGAATTCACTGTTGAAAAAGATAGGTAACTGCATGAAAATATTAGCAAATGTTTGGTTTATCATGTGGGTCATGTCAAGTGTCCCAAATTTCGAGAAAATCCCCACTCGACCCCCTCCGATTTTGATGAAAATTTTTTTGGATGTACATATAAGACTTGCATGAAACCATACCAAATTATAGCTCTATAAGTCTTATGGTTTAGCCTATAAAAATTATTGAAAAAAGGCCTCTTTTTCGTGTCTTGAAAAAAATGACCAAATCGTCAAGTTTGTGCTTTTATTGCTCGCGACCTAAGACGATTATCAGGCTCAAATTTGGTGATTCTGATCACTGTTTAGGGTAGAATAGCCTACTTGTGTAACAAAAGCTCCATACACTGTAGATTTTTTGCAATTTGCTGCCAAAGTTGGTAAAAAATCGTATTTTGACAAATTTTGACCATACGTTATCAGCTTGTATCTGCTGAGAGAATGACTTTCTGAAGCTAATTCTTTCCTCGTTTGTAGCCTGATAGTTCGTCCAAAAGGTGTGCAAGTGGCATCTCGATAGCTCAAATAATTGCTGAATTATGCGAGTTGAAATTCCAGTTAAATTTCTTTTTTCTCAATTTTGTCTCAATTATCAAAGGGCAATATCTCAAAAGGGTCATCTCGGATTTCAATTTTTTTTACATCATTGGAAAGAACACACTTTTCTTAACTAAAAAACGTTAATTTTATTTTTGAGACAAACAAGTTTCAAGGGATATTGCAGATCAAAAATGTATACGTCATTCAACGTGAAATCAAAGAAAAAAAGACATTAGACCTCAAAAGTTGATGTTGATTTGTTCTATTAAAATTTACAGGAACCATTGTACTTATGTACTTATTAAAAAAAAAACTTTTTTTAGATGTTTTTGAGCTTTAGTTTTTGTGTGCGCATCCGTAAAAACTCAAGAAATGGCAAAAAATAAAGTTTCGTTTTTAACAAAAATAATTATCTTCTTATCGCTGCTATAAGAGCTTGAGTCTTTTCCTATGTGTTATTTTTAAGCTCTTGAAACAGAATTTTGGATGATATGTCACTTGGCAAGGTGTCGTTAATATTGCCAAGTGACAACCTTGCCAAGTGACATATCATCAGAAATTCTGTTATAAGAGCTTCAAAATAACACATAGAAAAAGACTTAAGATCTTACAGCAGCGATAAGAAGCTAATTATTTCTGTTCAGAACGAAACTTGATTTTTTGCCATTTCTTGAGATTTTACGGATGCGCACACAAAAACTAAAGCTCAAAAATATCTAAAAAACGGTTTTTTCATCAGAACATAAGTACAATAGCTCCTGCAAATTTTAATAGAACAAATTGACATCAACTTTTGAGGTCTATGTTTTTTTTCCTTTGATTTCACGTTAAATAACCTACACTTTTTGATCTGCAATATCCCCTTGAAACTGGTTTGTCTCAAAAATAAAAATAACGTTTTTTAGTTAAGAAAATTGTGTTCTTTCCAATGATGTAAAGAAAATTTAAATTCAAGATGACCCTTTGAGATATTGCCTTTTAAAATTGAGACAAAATTGAGAAAAAAGAAATTTGACTGGAATTTCAACTCGCATAATTCAGCAATTATTTGAGCTATCGAGATGCCACTTGCACACCTTTCGGACGAACTATCAGGCTACAAACGAGGAAAGAATTAGCTTCAGAAAGTTATTCTCTCAGCAGATACAAGCTGATAACGTATGGTCAAAATTTGCCAAAATACGATTTTTTACCAACTTTGGCAGCAAATTGCAAAAAATCTGAAGTGTATGGAGCTTTTGTTACACACGTAGGCTATTCTACCCTAAAGAGTGATCAGAATCACCAAATTTGAACCTGATAATCGTCTTAGGTCGCAAGTAATAAAAGCACAAACTAGAAGATTTGGTCTTTTTTTTTGCAAGACACGAAAAAGAAGACTTTTTTCAATAATTTTTATAGGCTAAACCATAAGGCTTATGGAGCTATAATTTAGTATGGTTTCATGCAAGTCTTATATGTACAACCAAAAAAATTTTCATCAAAATCGGAGGGGGTCGAGTGGGGACGCCTCGTACACTTGACATGGAATGACCCATATATATATATATAGATTTAACAGCGAAAACATTTTTAGAAACATCATTTTTTATTTACACACACGTAATAATAGCGAACACAAAATCAATCAATATGCTAGGTCCTTAAGCATCTCCAAAAGTGCGACCAAGAAAAATGAGATATATATATTTTTACCACGAAAGATTCAGCCATTGCAACAAAGCAGCGAACAGGGAAAGAGTATCCAAATCTATTTTTCAACATCTTACAATAGCTCTTATTATTATGGAAAAGCTGGGGTCTAAAAAGCGCGTGCAAGCGACTAATCGCACTTCTCTTTAAGAGAATCTTCTTTATTAAATAACACACGTTTTAAAGGTTCGGTGGTGAATAAAGACTAAAATAAAAAAATTTTATTTATGTTTAGATTGTTACAAACCCATCCTCATTTTTCGCTCCAAATATTAAACTTCGCCCCTACAGTGACACCACGCTAAACTTTGCCATTGCGACTTCTCTAAACAACGACTTAAAAAATGCAACAATCTTCAGCACGAAATGAATATACCTGCCTTACAGACGCAACAACGAAACCATTTTTAGAAACATCATTTATTATTTACTCACACGTAATAATAGCGAACACAAAATCAATCAACATTCTCGGTTCTTAAGCAACTCCAAAAATGCGACCAAGAAAAATGAGATAAAAATTTCTTTCTTTTTTTTTTTAATACGAAAGCTTCAACCGCTCCAACAAAGCAGCGAACAGGGAAAGAGTATCCAAATCTATTTCTCAACATCTTACAATAGCTCTTATTATTATGGAAAAGTTGGGGTCTAAAAAGCGCGTGCGAGAACGACTAACCGCATTTCTCTTTTAGGTATCCTATTCCTTGGAGGAACTAACGCATTGTGCATACAGGGCAAGTGATAAAAGATGTACCGTTTATGTGTTCTGTAGTCAAATTCTTAAAGTCGCGGATGCCTTGTTTATGGAAGGGGTCTACAGTTAATAAGGCCGACACTAGTGGGCAGTAAAATATGCGCCTGTGCTCTCCGATTTCTCTGTTTTATCGCATCATAAAAAGGAATTGCTCAGTGACTGAGATTATTTATGGAAGAGTTTGTTTTATGGCCAGTGTTTTCGAGAAAAGTATATCCGTACTTATATCTGCGCCATCTATGGTTTAAATCTTACCCCCCTTTCCTTCAAAGTTATTTTTTTATCTATGTATATTCATCTTGCACGAGTCTATGAGGTCGTAAATTTGGTTCGCATTCTTTCAGGGGGCAAGAGCTGGGATTTCCATTTTATGCGGTGTTCTTGTCGTTTTGCGTGGGCTTTTGTGGAATTCTAATTAATGAACTTTTGTGGAAAACATGGTTACAAGTATGCTTACACTTGCATTTATTGTTAATATATTGAGGATGTGTAACTGAAAAATACATATTTCCGCTAAAATAAAAACATGACTTTTTTTTATTACCGAAAAAAGTATAAAACTAGATTAAGTGAAATAAGTTTGCTTATCGCACTTTGTATGACGAGCCACGAAATATTTGTAAATAGGCCCGTACGCATGCAATATAATAGCTACTACTGTATTAAGCTTTTTAAATATTCCAGCAACAATGTCTTTGTCTAATATCTTGGAAATGAATCTATTAATTAAACGCATTTAAGGTTATTTTTACATCAACAACATAAACAAATGAATGGTTATTGCTTTTTTCCTACTACTTGCTTTAGTTTTATGGTTAAATTTTATATGAACGGCAATGAACAAGGTTATGATAAACAGGCAACATTTAGCTACTAGATATAAGACTTTAGTAGCAATATTGGTTATAGGAAAAATTTTCTGAAATCATTAGTAGAGTAATTCCTGACTATATTTAAACATTTATGCATTGTACTTTACAAAAAAGAGGTTTTAAAAATGCATATTTTTGAGTAAAGTTCTTGATTATATAAATGGGTAAAAAACACTTAATTGATCAAAACTAAAAATCGATAATAAGATTTAAAACTAAATTTTTGCCAAAGTGTAATATGATTTAGGATTTTTTATTTATTTCATTAATTTTTTTAAATAACACAAATTTTCCAAACAAACTTTATAGATTTGAAATATATACTTGATAAATAATTGTTTTAATACTGCACAAATTTCAAAACATACAGGGGTATACGTTTTTATTGAAACGTTTATCATGTGCTTAAACTTTTTCGCCGCACGGTTCTTCATCCATATATCGTTCTTTTCCGTCCTAGCTTTTTCTCGTGACTTTCTTCTAAGTTACAATGACTGTATATTACAGTAAACAGTACATGGATCTCCTGTTTCATACGATTTGTTCACTTGCTGTCATTCGATGTTTCTCGAATACTAGATATTTCCTTTGATAGGTACTGATTCAAGGAAAATGCCTGTGATCTTTGAGTATGCACGACATAATAAAGCATTAAAAGCGGCCCGCAAGAAAACGTGAGCACCATTGACTTTGAAATAAAATATAATAATAATAAGTGGACATAACAAAGTTCAAACTTTTCGGAACCCAAAAAATAAGTGAAATGAAAGTGTTTCAATTTCTTAACTATAACCCCGGTCTGCACTAGTTTAGAAAGAAGAGTTTTTTTACCATGCTTTTATTGGACGTATATACTAAGCAGAGAATAAAATTGCATACCTCGCAAATATAGGATATATTCGTCTCCCTTATTTGGTGAAGTTTCCATTTTGTTTCAACTCGGGTTTTACTTAAAGGAAACTTTCTTGTAAATGCTACATATATATTTTCTCAAAATATATTTTTATTAACAACATATTACTTAACGAATTGGGGACTTTGCATAAATGTCAATTTTAGCGTAATCTAAATGGGCCTCTATCTATTCGAATTTAAAATACATATTTTTAAAGATACGTATACATGCTTGTAGCGTTAGCTAAAATCAAACTCATTGCTCACAGCCGATTGTAAAACTGTAATTCTTGTTTAAGGCTATTTTTATCTCTATTTAAAGCTAAAAAATCTTACAAGCTGTCAAAAATTTCGAAAGGCTGTAAATTTTCAAAAAAAAACTATGGTAAAGCGCCGGTTTTCCAGAAGCTACTGAGCGGAGTCGGTCAAGGACCGTGCTTTACAGCGCATGTCACATGTTATCCGGAAGTAAGTTAAATTAAAATTACCTAAAAACAGTTCCGTAGCCGTTTCTTAAACTTGCTTGATTTTTCATTGATCGTCTTCTGCCTCTGTCCCAATCATTTTCAATGCCTGCTCCTAACTATTTTTAAATTAACTTAAAAAAATGTGCATTCTGAAAGAAATATTTAAACTGTATTGTACGACCAATTCGGTACCTTTCAACTTTCTTAATTTGTAGTAAATAATTATTTGTCGTTGTCTCCTTTCTTGCATTGAAAATGTTTGAGAAGGGTATAATGTCGATTAACCGTGGAAGAAAGTTTGTCTATGAAAATACCATTTATTTGAATAAATAATAGCAAAACAACCTACAATGTATAAGCACTAGAAAAGAGACGAGTAGACATGATTATAGGAAAGCTGTGGCCACGAACGTCATTGCTCAGGAGACCTTGAAGGATAAACGATTGTCGGATATGCTCAAACATTATCAGATGCAATGGCTATCTGACTGACTTACGAGAGATCTAGAGTGCTTGCTTCAATAATGTTAGCAGAGAGATTCAGTCAGAAAAAAGAAAAGACGAAAATAATCTTCTATTATGTATCAGTTATAATCCCCATTGTATCAGGATTGATATGAGGTATAAAAAAATCAAAACTTTTAACGGTAAAATAGCTTTTTTTCGATTCTGTTTTGTTTCAAGGGAAGAGCAAAAGAGAAGAAAGATAATTTAACACTTAAGTAATTTATTATCTGTACATTACAAATATTCTAGCGGTTAAGACTGGACTGTGATAATTGACACTTGCATTTTTGGAATTAATTTCAAACTCATCTTGCACCATGATGAGTCGCTGGTGTCATCTGCATATTTGGTGCTACCAGCAGTTGTTACTTTTTCCTTATTGAATGAATTTTGCGACAGCGTGTAAAACGGCAAATTTTGTTACTTTCATTGCAAACTACCACCCTCGCTGATTCGCTCTTTATTTTATTTAATGTATTTTTTTATAAATATGTTCACAGGACATAACTTGAAAAATAATCCATTAGTTCAACAATTTATGCATCAAGATACATAAATACAAAAAACTTCCTATTATCCGTGGAATAGGGTAGCATGGCTACCGCGGATAAGCGAAAGACTCAGCTAATTCGAAAAAAAGATTCAGAACGATACTGGTGTACACGATATCTTTAAAAAGTCCATCCTAAAATACATCAATTCAAATTTTACAGAGGAATTGGGAGTTTATACATTTACAGTAAATTTTAGTGCATAATACATTTTTTTTTCAAGTAACTTTCGTTACAAAAGTTAGAAGCGAAAACACCACAAGACTATCAGGAAAAAAACTCAAAGAAGAATTATCTCCAAACTATTTTAAAAGAAAGGTAAGACCACCCAATTTTGTGAAATCAAGTGCCCGATAAATAGAAGTCCCTCAAAAAGCCGTGACGTTTTTTTTAGCTTTATTCTACAAATCAATTCTTCTTTTTGCTGCTCCCATTCAAAAGGTAAGAACGATAGGTTAAAGTTGTGATAAAAGCAAAATCATGTCAACCTTTCGAACAGGACGAGATTTTATCTTCTTAACGTGATGGGGCATAGGAATCGGCAAACAGTTGTGCTGTACCTTCAGCTCCGAGTTTCCATCCATCTGGATTTAAAACCGTAAATCATTCGAAAGTCTCTGACTTATACTTTAGTGCCGAAATTTATGAGCAGCATGATGTTTTCTCAAAAGGTGTTTTGGGAGCTTCTGCGGGAGCAAAGGGATTGCATTTTTGTGTAGAAAACATTTCCAGGAACGTGTCTTTTTCCGTTTCTTCTTTAGAGGTTTGTTTGCTCGGAGTGAGGGGAGAGCTTATTTTAATATCTTTCATAATTTGGAAATATGTTGCTTGGAGTTGAAATATTTTACTTGAATTACTCGAAATGTTAGACATATTTGAAAATATTTTACAGCTTTCGCACGATGTTAAATTATTAGAATGGCAATGCAATTTCTAAATGTAAGCATTACACTTGTCAAGGAACATCAGAAGTTTTAAAACGTAAAAAACAAAGGTGAAAAGCACAAATGCGGAGGAATATTGCAGACACGTGTTTCGATGTTACAATGAGTGCCTTTTTCAATGCTGAAATTGTGAGCTTATGGATGCACAGACATCCGACAAAAGCGACTAAACAAAGTTGTATGTTTTACTTTATTTTTAAGCACAAAGGATCTATCTTATTAGAAGTTGTTCCCCACTTTTTTTAATACTAAAGTTAAGAGGAGAAAATTTACATTAATATTACTTAAAGTATACTGCGCGGTATATCAGTGTTTACCACGCTTTTTAGACCACGGACTTAGTGCTTCACATTTGGTTCAAAGGATCTTATTCTTGTTAATCTTTCCGAGTCAATTGAAGTGCCTGTACTTAACGCAAAAATAAAAAAAAAAAACAGTGTTGGGTTCAGCGGTGTGTTTTTGTTTATTTGGAGTCATTTTGAATCTTTTCTCATTTTTATGATTGTTTGTATGAATGAAGAAGTTATAGTGTTTCTTTTTTTTTGGGGGGGGGGGGTCTTTTGTTGCTATTTTCTGCTTTTTTTTAACCTTTTCTTTTCTTTCTTGCGATACAGTTTTGGTATTTTTCTAACACTGGTTCTATAATTATTCAAAATTTTCTGCCGTATTGGTTCACATTTCTTTTTTCCTTCATTTAGATCATAGAGGAGATGCAGCATTCATTTGTGTCACTCAGGTGTAAAATGAATATCATATCGATTTTCATTTTTTTTCTTTATTTTCTCTGATTTTATTTCAAGCTAAATTTTCATGGAAATTTCCTATTTTGTGCTCAAAAAGTTCTCGAATGCTTGAAGTTTTTATAAAAATCTAATCGCAATATTGAAAGTTAAAGCCTATTTATTTTTTTTAAGTAAACATAAAATGCATTGCAACGCCCACGCTACATTCAATACTTTGCCCACGCGAAATGATAGGAAAAGGATCTATACACATTTGGTCCTTTTTAAAATGCAATAGATACTCGCAACTATAATTCTGGACACATTCTGCACTTTTAACACTTTTGGACCCAAATTTCATTTTTGTCCTCCCCCCCCCCCTTTAAGCTGGTATACATTTTATTTTACCCCAGAATGTAAAAATGCTTAAGGAAGAGAAAAAAAAAAACATAAAAAATAAATCCAAAACGGTTAAGAGGACTGAATGCGTTTCGAATGGTGTTTGTAGTATAATGTATGTCTGGAATGAAGAAAAAAATGATGTATCAAAAGCATTACGCCAGATCCAAACAGGTTAAGCTTGATAAATACATTTCGATTTTTTTAGCTTCTATTTTTATGTAAGAATCACTTGCTATCTGTACAATAACTATGACATTTTTTTAGGTAAATAAGAATAATAGTTTTAAAATAATGAAAATCAAATTTCCGTAAAGAAACAAAATTCTCGGTAATATGAAAGTTCAAACATCAACTAGTCATTATAATGACTAAAATCATATGGAAACTCGTTGGAACTTTTAAATTAGTAGAAATGAGCTGCCTCAATGGATAGTAATTTCATTCTGGGTGGAATATTTTGCTGGAAACATTATTTCTCTACGCATATGTTCTTGGCAATAAAAAATGCGAATAGGAAACGACCGACCATTTTTCATAACTCTAGTAAAAGTAATTCCTTTTGCGTTATGTAATTTGCATAACGAAGAACACTAAGAAATATACTTTTCTTTTCGTTTGGACGCAAAAACAGGAGGAATCTTTTTCAAAAAATTGAATCGATATTGCATGCGATTATTAATGAACAGGGTAATCTATTTAATAAATTTATTACCTCTTGCTTCAAATAGTACATCAAATGAATGGTATCTTTAAAACTGCCTCCTGGGTTTAACATAAAAGCAGAAACTCAAATTTACCTAAAATGTATCCGAACTCACTCGACTCAATAAGAAGCTAAATTTAGCGTAATGTTTTAATGTACGCAGTTGTAAGCACCTTTTTTTTAAACTGACATTTTTTGTAAATTAAATAGAAAAAAACTTTTTCACAACAAAAGTTATTAAATAATAAATATTACAAATTGACGGAATAGGGAAAACATTTAACGTAAAACTGTAAAATTTGTACAAATTTCTTTGAAAATAGTAAAAAAACAATCTTTATACAGAAATTTCAACTTTTTACTTTTTTTCATTAATATTTGTTTCTCTGAAGAGCAGTTGGCGCGCATGGCAAAATTTTAAGAAACAATCGAGTTTTCATTTTAAAAAACAAACTTTTTCCGGGCAATGTTTAGCTTATAAAATGTTGAAAAATTGTGGGAGTACCTAAATTTTGGTTTTTAATAACTTTCTTTACGCTACAAAACAGTAGCATAAATTTACAAATTTCAATAAAACTGTTGTCAATCCTGACTGACTACTAAGATATGATAAGGGGATGTGGATATCAAAAATGTTTGTTCAGAAAGTCCATTCACAAATAACAACATCAATCTCAAATGTTTGATTTTAATATTTTGTATGTAAAATTTGATTTAAAATGCATTTCTCTAAATAAATTTCTTTGACACTGAATCAAAAGATAATAATTTAATTGAAAATTAATTGCCTGATTTCAATATCTTTTGAAAAAGATTCCTCTGTTTTGCGTCCAAACGAAAAGAAAAGTATATTTCTTAGTGTTCTTCGTTATGCAAATTACATAACGCAAAAGGAAATACTTTTACTAGAGTTATGAAAAATGGTCGGTCGTTTCCTATTCGCATTTTTTATTGCCAAGAACATATGCGTAGAGAAATAATGTCTCCAGCAAAATATTCCACCCAGAATGAAATTACTATCCATTGAGGCAGCTCATTTCTACTAATTTAAAAGTTCCAACGAGTTTCCATATGATTTTAGTCATTATAATGACTAGTTGATGTTTGAACTTTCATATTACCGGAGAAATTTTGTTTCTTTACGGAAATGTTGGCATCATCATATCACCAACTTTTTTACTTCAATTAACTTAATGATACGTTGTTGACAATTTGATTATTTAGATGGTTTAATTTTACTTTGAAAACTGCTTTTATGAGATAATCATTTCAAAGATTCAAATTATGAAAAGAGAAGTATGTTTGAGAATAATTTATGCTGGATCAAAGGACGAAAAAAGTGATTAAAAACATGGAAAATTGCTTAACCTCGTGGTCATCAATACTTGTTTCATGAAAAAAAGTGCTTAATGATACAGTAAAAATATCAATGATATGAGGCTGAAAAATCAAAATATACAACGTTCCGTAAATTCCAGGCCTTTTTTTTTCTTACGGGAGTATTTTGAATTCAAGATTTGTTTTTCTTGGTGTTTTTTTGTTATCTTAAAGACTGAGATATAAGAGAAAGCTATGCAATTGAATTTCAATTAAAAAAAATCTTCAAAAATAAAATGTCGAATGTAAAGTTAATAAAATCGTAACTAAGTAAATTAAAACGATTTATTTATGATAATTGAAGGGGCAAGTGGATAAAGGTGACATATGACATTTGAATTTCGCCCATTTACACAAATTCAAATTAGTGTGTGTTCAATTATGTTAACTCACAAACACAATTGAAGGTGCATGTGAATAAAGGTGATATGTGACATTTTTTTTAATTTCTAGAAAAAGCTTTTAAAAAGTATTACTGTCTCACCTTCATCCATGGTAAAAAGTATGTTTTTCCAAAATGTCGCATATCACCTTTATCTCCTTGCCCCTTCAATTAACAAATAAACATAATTGAAATAAGATAATATTCAAAAGGAAAAAAAATCGTGAATGTGTTTATATTTTAACCACTAACAAGTTAAAAGCGAAAAGAAAATTAACTCTTAAACAACTCAAATGGTTTTTAGATTTAACTTTTAGTCATTGCTTGATAAAAAAAATTAATAATGTTACTAGTAAATTATCAAATTATCAATCTGTTTTAAAAAAATTAAGATTTTACATACTGATATTAATTCATATCAAAGATAAAACCTTTTACAGACTCTCGGCTTTTGAATTCAATGCAATTTCATCAATTAATCTGTGTAGCTCTTGTCAATGTTTAGTGTATGAGAAATTGCATTTTGACTTTTATTCATTTTTTTCAAGCTATAAATTAAGAATATATTTAGAATCTGTAACATTCTCGATTTTGTCTTAACTTATACAAGCTGTGCGTTGGGTTCTATCCATAAAATTCTTAAAGAGTTAATGCTGAGAAAATGTGCATTGTTCGAGAAATAACCTTAAAAAAGCAGTTTTTTCTTCGAGAACTTTCCCAACAACGTCTATTCGAAACCTGCCTTTTATTACTGAATTTACACGCGTCTCACCTTTCTTCGTTGGAATCAATATTAATTTGTTTTGAACTGCTCAATTTTAAATGAAGTTATTCAAATCAAAAAATGAAATATGTGAACGAAGCGTTTTGGGGCAAAAACGAAGGACAAGTTTCATAAAAGTCATTTGGCTACAGATACACAAGCCGACAGCATGCCCCCCCCCTCGCAAAACTCTTTTTATTTTAAAATATTTAATTTTAACTTAATTTTTGTCTTTATGTGTGTTTTTTTTTTTTTTTTTTTGAATACATTGAGCTTCTTGCGTGCTTTTCCACCTCTTTCTTTTTTGATCTTTTACCAGAAAGTAGGCTAAAAAAGCAGTAAAACAGCTTTGCTAATAGTTTTGAATGCTGTTATCTCCGTGTTTTCGAACGGAATATGTTAAGTAATTGAAGGGGCAAGTGGATAAAAGTTATGTGTGACAATTTTGGAAAAACATATTTTTTACCATAGATGAAGGTGATAAGGTAATATTTTTTTAAAGCTTTTTCTAGAAATTTAATAAATTGTCAAATATCACCTTTATTCACTTGCCCCTTCAATTGTGTTTGTGAGTTAACACAATTGAACACACACTAATTTGAATTTGTGTAAATCGGCGAAATTCAAATGTCACATATCACCTTTATCCAATTGCCCCTTCAATTATTTCTCCGGCTTGATTATGACTTACATTTTTGCTGAGCCGCCATACCTGACGCCAGGTGTGAAGTTGCTTTTGATGAGTGTGCTTTGTTCGCATAGTTTCACAAATATTTAAAATTAATATCATTTGTTATGATTGGAATGACAGTTTTAGCTACGTTTTTCGTAACAGCGTCTACGCAAAAAACTGCGCTTTAAAATTTCTATTTATTTTTTACAGTGAGATACAAACACTGTAATTTTATTTTAGAGTTTTAAATGCAGAAATCCACACTCAAAACGTTTGATGATATTTGAAATTGTTTGAAATAAATCAACATTTGTTTAAGGTATCTAAGAAATACATTTTAGTGTTAAATAGTGTTTTTGTGATTTTTTAAACGCATGTTTTCAAGCTCAATAGTTCAGGATAAAAAGCTTTTCAGCTGGGCGCCATATTTGTATTTTATGGTCATTTTAAAACAAGAGAACAAATTTGCTTTCATATTCAAAAATTATTAACAGCATCGCATTTAAAATATGCTTGGTTTGAGTACAACTCTCTCAGTAAAATTAATATTTTCTTTCAAAAATGTCCTAAAAGCACTCCAAAATGTTACAATAGTCGGCCGAGTTTAGTTGTTACAATTTATCCCATTTTTACATGGTTCTTTCCTAGTAATTTATGACTCTAGGTTGTATTGAAAACAAACTGGCGTCATAAATTACATGAATAATGCGAGTTTTAACTATTTAGTCTATACTTAACTGAAAATAAATGGAAATGTTTTTTAAAAAATACATTAATATATTACGGCTTTTAAATATACTTTTAGTTTCGCTGACATCCTAGAGCTATATTTTACCTGTACACTCCTTGAATGGATTTCCTAAATATTTTTGGCAAAGATTCAAGAAAAGGAACAAATTTGAAATTTATCATCATTTCCTTCCTAATGTGACTGCATAGAGGGATTGAAAAATATCCCTTCAATAAAAATAATTACTTATGTGATGGAATAATATTGCTCAAATTTTATGACAGAGGTTATGCTAGCGTTTTCGGTATTAAATGCCATCAGCGGTTCCAAAATGGCGCTCTGAAGACAAATAAATTTATCGTTAGCTTTAAAGTTTGAAAAATGGCAAGCAAAGAGATTCATTTAAAAGCTTGTCTTAATTTTCTTCCTTGACAAGTCGTTATACTTCGTATCATCTGGTAATTAAACTATAAATCTTCGACAATTCACATTTTGGAGCAGAAGGCTGGAATAATATTTTTGAAAGTGGCGCCTGTTTGCTTTTGATGGTAAACGTCTTGTGAAAGTTAGAGAGTGAAAATAAAAATTAAAAAAGACTTTCCGTCACTGCAAAGAAACCAATTTTGAAACGAGTGATAAAAGTAAAATACCTTACCCGTTCTCAAGTAAGAGCTATTGATTGGGGAGGATATTTATTAAATATGGAAATACTTTCACACACTTCCCCGACTGGAATGAATTGTTTTCTTATCATTTTTCGAACACACGGACGTGGTTATTACATTATCTTTAGTTCCTTGTGCCTGGGAGATAAGTCCGACGTTTTAAATTTCAAAATCAATATTCATAACAGCCTTTCCGCAGAATTTCTTTTATGAACATTTGCATTTGAAATCAATATTTTGCTTTGTTTTCTTCGTAGCTGAGGAAGATTAAAAATGTTTCTAGCTCGAATTCTCGTGTCAGGAGTGAAATATGTAGTGGGACGTGAAAAGGGTAAAATTCAGAACTTTGCATTTTCTGATAGATTACAATGTTTGCTCACGGGACATTTTGCATTCTTGTTTATTTCTAAAAATGTGCTTCTGATTTGTTTTGATATATATTTTTGGGTCGTGTTGGAAAGACGTGGTATGCAAAAGAAATAGTTTTGATGAGCTTCAATTTATTTCTTTATTTGCAGATGGCAATAATATTTTGAAAGCTAATTATTTAGCAACAATAAAAATACATTTGATGAACAATAGTTTTTTATTACATTTCACTACGTTTATTAAATCATTATAAATAATTAAAGCTAACAATTGTTTTCCATTGCTTAAATTATTTTTACTCAAACTGCCAAAGTCTAGTGGCCAAAAACTCATTATGTACTTTCTGTCTAATAACTTCAGAGCTTAACATTTTTTTGAAGCATGAAAATATCCTTATAAAAATATTTTCATGCGTTACCATAACAACCCATAAAAGTCTTGAATATGAACCCATAAAAATCTTTAACCCATAAGGCTTTCTGTAAATAAACTTTACCACCTACAAGTAGCTTTCATTTACATTTTATTCTAAAGTACATGAGTCAGTTCTGATTTCATCAAAAACCTTACCTCAATTTCTGAGCTGTCATCGTATGTTTCGTTGCTGTAGCTATTGCTAATTGAGAGACCCAAACTCCATTCACAAAGCGAATATGGATTCAAATCAGGTATTATCAGCTTCTGACAGACTCAATTGGACAGAATCCAAACTACTGCCTTGATAGATGGCAGCACTACTTCCACAATGCAGGCATATTTCCTTGTGGGGAGGCGGGAAGTTTCCAGCAACTCTGCACCCATGGTAACTGCAAGCGATGGATCGCAGGGTATTCAGACTCACGTATTTAACAAACATGTTATCGGCGTGTCCTCATTATGTTGATATGTGGGCAACTTTCTGTAAGTCCATAAACAAAGATGATGTCAATTTTCATATCAAGCTTCCCATCAATGGAATACCCGAAATCTGATGAAAGTAACATTTTTATATTGATAGTACATTTTCTTACTGGAGAGCTGCTTTTCGTAAGAAGTTTAATACGCGTTGGTCAAGTTTCGCAATTACAAGTTTATGACTGCTACTTTTTTTAACCTTGAAATAGCTATTAGCTATAATTATCTGTTAGTTCGGGCTATATTTTTTATGTTGATTAGACATGGTGGTCAAATTTTATCACTTCAGGTATTAATTGCTATCTTTATTACAAGTAAATTTCTTTGATATTTAATATTTTAATGTATGACAAAATGAGATCTAATAAAAGCTGCTAAATATTATTTAAATAAATTTATTAAAAAATGCTCCGCCTTTTCAAACTAGGCTTTATTTTGTGAATTCTCATTAAATATCAACATTTTTTCTTATTACTTCAGCAAACAATGAAACGTTTATAAGATATCTAGATGGTGTATATATGTTTAAAGTGTGTGGGTGTGTTTTAATCTCTACGACGCAGCTTTCAAGGCCTTCGTCTTCAAAATATATTTTTTACAATAATAAATAGTACATCATGGATTATTTGACGGGAAAAGAAACTTGAAACTGTTTCAACATTCTTAAAGCAAAAGTTGAGGAGATAAAAAAAAAACTATTAAACGCGTGAAAGGAAATATGGTTGCGTAATTTATCAGCACAGAGATCAAAGATTTACGATACTCATTTTTCCAACGGCATTAAATGTCATAGGTCTGAAATCTTTGTACAAACTGCTGAAGAAGTTTCAACGTAGATATTTTTTTAACGTTTAAAAATGAATAAAAAGATATAGAAAAACATATAATGTACTAAAATAAGCAACTGACTGGAGTTTAAGCTCCGTAAAAGTAAGTTAAGGGTGCAGCGTTATGAAATTTGTATCAAGACATAGATTTTCAACTAGTTCATGCCTTTAATATTTCTCATTATCCTTTTTTTTTTTCAGTTGACTTCAAATACATCAACGATTAAGCCTAATATGTGAATTGCATACTTTTCCACCTTTTTTTTACCAACAAATTCACTTACTTACCACAAATTTTAATTTTATATGTATAATATAACATGCATGTATATGTAAATTTAATATTATTATGGGAAATCTTTTGAGATTCATTACTTGATCCCTTTTTAATATGCTATAGAATGCAAGTTTTCTTCATTTTTTTTTAGATAACAGTAAGAAGCGATTTCAGAACTTCTTTCGGCTTTCAGCAGAAAATGATCCGAAAGTGATGTATTCATAATTTAACCAGAATCGTTTTAGGAGATGAAATAACATTGAATTTTATTATTTAATATGCCAGCAATCATAATAATAATGTTTAAAGTTTTAGTATATCTTGCGCAATGGCTTTAGCTTCGTCTCACCTCATACAAAATGACTGCTAAAGACAAAGTTTGCCTTGTTCCCCATTGAAGAACTTAGAACCTGCTATATAAAAAACAAATAAGGTAACGCAAAGGAAAAGGCAAGTTTGTTAATAATTGGGATATGTGTGGCAAAGTGAAATTGCGGGACAAAGTAAAATGGTTAAATATCTCCATAGTTTGCAACGCCTCTCATCTACCAATATTTCAACTAAGTTCTTAGACATACTGTTGATTCCCGTCAAAGAAATAAATAAATAAATAAATAGCTCTAACAAGATCAATGCAAAAAATTATTAAATTCATTTTCAAAATTTGATACATTTATTGCAATATTCGTTGTTTTTCAAAAATATTTCTTGTTATTACAGAAAGGATGATATTTTTGTACTTATCATTTTAGCTATTAAATGAGATCTACTGACGTCCATGTCCAGTGCAGTTGTTATTTACTTTATATTAGGCATGTTTTGATTTTAAATATTCAACGTATTTGTCAAGTGCACGCGGGACAAAGTGAATAGGTTAAAGTGAAATAGTTCATTTCGTATGTTAATGCATTCATTTACTAAATCACGTACGTATTTCTTAATTTATTACATTATTCACATTCTTTTACTTATTAATTTACTCATTTTTTCATTCATCCACTTACTTGATTATCCATTCTCTATTTTATACACTCATTTCTTTTTCTCATATATTAATTCATTTATTTGTTTTTTTATTCTTTGGTTTCATTAATAATTCATTTCTTCCATCATTTACACATTCACTTTCTGAAAATTACCGCAACTCATCAAATAGAAAACATTTCATTACGAAAATATTGTATTCTTCACTTTGCCCTATGTTTTTTTGAGGTGAAAATTTTCACCCTTTTTTTGAAGGGGCAAAATAACTGCCTAAAGTGAAAAATACCTTTCAACGATAGTTGTATTTCAAAATACATTATTCCTTATATATGTACACTTATTTTCAGAACAGGTTTTCAATTGGATAGTTGACATAACTGAGCCACTTTTTATTTTAGGGGGCCGGAGCTAAATTTTGCATTACGTAATCCTAAAATGTATTGAAGAGGGGCTAGCTTAAACGTCCATCAATATGTCAAATTATTTTCGTAATTTGACATTAGCCATTTTAATAATAATATTTCGCTTTATTTTTTTTCAGTTTCATATGGATACATTTTGATTACTTTTAATTATCATATATGAAATGAATTATTTCCGTAAATCCTTCGTCTTGCTATTTAATCTCATTCTTTTAAACAACCGTACTATTTTAAGATTTTGTAACGTGACTTCAAATAAATGAGTTCATTAGTTTTTATGTATTACGAACCAGAATTTCAATAATCATATTATTTGCAATTAACCCATAAGTTGCCTTAAATTATTTGTACTAATAGTAAGCTTTTATAATCAAAATG
The DNA here is from genome assembly GCA_038373865.1 of Uloborus plumipes. NCBI lineage: Eukaryota > Metazoa > Arthropoda > Arachnida > Araneae > Uloboridae > Uloborus > Uloborus plumipes. Next base: position 105,328 of record JAXGGA010000372.1, read on the forward strand.
CTTTACAAAATCAGTTCTTTAGAAAAGGGAAGAAAATGGTTTTTTAAAGTGCTCAAATTTGTCTGTTTGAATAAGATAATTTTTCAATTAAATTTGCAGAGATAAGCATGGTTGCCCATGAGAAAGAATTAATATTTCAACAGCTTCTTACAAATCTTTCTTTTGATTATTTCTTTTCAACTCACGGAGCACCTTATATCTAAAATAATATTTGCATCATTTTCTTTACATTGCTTAAATAAACATTAACCGAAGTGAAAAACCCAATTTTCAAATAAAACATCTCTTCTTATAAGTAGATACTGCTGAAGGTAAAAAGATATGGTTGAGAAAACAAAATACCTTTTTCTCGTTTTTACCATCCCCAATACAGAGATTAAACTCATACTTGGTAAATCTATTTTTCAAGTAAAAACCTATAACAGATGACTTCAACTAAAAACTGATAAAAGAAACCAGCGGATTGGACTTCCGATTGCAAGCAAGTATATCAGCAAAGTTCTACGACAATATTATGGATTTCATTTCCCTTCGCGCAACCTGTTAAACGCTGTGGTTTCATTGGTATTTATCTTGCAGGAGTATCTTGGAAAAGCCGTTTTGTTCTTTTGTAAAGCTTGTCATCTAAAATGACAACCTCTGAGCTATAATATCCTAAAATATATTAATTTCCTGACTCGGTATATTCCCCTGGAAAACTTTGAGAAAAAAAAAGTTCACCTCCCTTTATTACAGTCATTTATTTTTCTTTCGCTGTTCTTGTAGCTTTCATTTTGATTCCAGAGTCTTGCTCAGGAATTTGTTTCTGAGGATTAATACCCCTAATGAGAGGAGGTCAATTTATTTGTGCTCGGCTGTTTTAAAGATCCGATGCTCCACTGTAAAATGTTTATTTTGCATTTTCCGTCGAAAGACTGCTTCCTTAGTGAATGCAAAAGGTAGAAGTATTTCATCTGTTGATTAAAGAGCACGGAAGGAATTAGAGCTCAATATTTTGTTTGTCTTTGCATTTTAAAATATTTCTAACAATCCCTAAGTTGACATTAGTAATTATAATTACTCGACACATGCTTGAATTACTTGCCATATGATCTCGCTCGGAGTTAGTTTGACATAGAAAATTCGTTTTAAGTTTGCACGGAGTAAACAAACAGAATATAATTATTGTCGTTATTTTTATGTCGAAGAATAGTTACAATTCGATTTATACATATATAATCAGATATTAACGACAACTTTTAATGTATATCTTTTACGTGCGTTCATTGCATGTGTTTCGCTTTTTATACACTTTTGTAAATAATATTAATGAACATTACGAATAAAGGTATATGTTGAAGTATAAACTCGGCAAACGCTTTTCTCTTAAAACAATCAATATATCTATAATGTTCAACTTTATAATTTCCAATACATTCTTTAACCCTTTATTGATGATATGTTCAGTATTTGTACGTATTAGTAGAGAAAATAAAATGGTATACAAAAAGAAATTCATTCAACAGCAAAACAGGAAGAAATAGGGTGTAAAGTTTTCAAACAAAGTTTAAAAAATAAATAATATTTAAATAAAATTACAGAACATAGTTGAAAGTACAAAAACAAAGCTACTAGAGTGTAAAACTTTTTTAAAAAAAAGTAACTAGGAAGCAGTTGTAAAAACAAAATAAAACATATTTTTGAAGCAGGCATAATTTTATTTGACTTCTCCTTTTCGATATATATATATTTTTAAAGTCTGTCAATTAATACCGTGCTTATGGTAGAAATAGTTTGCTATGTATATTGATATAGTATACAGAATATAGTTAGACATATATACTAACGTAAAAAGTAAAGAGTTTTGCAATAAAGTGAAATTAAATACTGCGTTTTACATAAAAATGCTTTATTGGTAAATTTTCCCAACAAAAACCTGCATTTTCCTCTAATACAACAGAACAGATAGCAGACAAACGTTAAAGATGTTTTGCGCTGAAAAAAGAAAAGAAAAACTTGTTTGAATATATTTATCTTGATGAAACCATAGTTTTCATGTTGTCCCGCTCTAAATTCCAATACATTTTTAAGAACATTATGTTGTAAGCTTCATTCACAGTATTTAAATTGTAATCATAAAAGTTATGAAATAAAAATATGTACCGATGTGTTTCGCCAATTACTTCTTTGTTAAGTTGCACTGTGCCAAAATTTTAGTTCGATTTTCAGCTTTGTATGTTAAAATAAGGCAAAAAAATTTTGCTCTGTAATTGACAACTTTTTATTTCTTATTCAGATGCACTAAGTTTAAAAATTTAAGAAAACATAAACACGGTGATGCTTGAAAGGGAAGTGGGATGTGAAATACAGGAACTTGTAATTCACATTTTTAAGAAAACTACAGTACACTCCAGATTATCCGCGGCATTGGGTGGCACGGGTATCGCGAATAACAAAAATCCTGGATAATCCAAAAAAAAAAGCATAAAATAAGGGGTAAAGAAGATAAAAAATGTCTTTTGCTTCAAAACAATTGCATCACAGTTAAAACGTGATACAAGCAGTGACGATAGATACAGCATTTAAAATTATTTGCATTTGAGGTTCTCAAACATATAAAATCTACAAAAGAGTGGTACTTACAATAACGCCCAGGTAAAAAAAAATATTGGATGAAGTACAGGGCACTGTTGTTGGTGAGAAATTTAAGAAAAAACACAGTTTTAATTCGTGCTTTTTGGAAAAAATTAGTTAATTGCGTTTGTTTATTTTTCCCGAGACCCTCGCGGATAATCGAGAGTTTACTGTGATGTCATAACTTTTTGACCTTCATGTAAACACAGTAAAAATGTTTCATGGGTAAAAAAAATTGCTAGGGTGTTACTAAAAATCATTACATATTTATTTCCTAAACAAGAGGCATTAGCAGTGGTAAAACCCGAGCGTAATTGAAGGGGCAAGTGGATAAAGGTGATATGTGACAATTTTGGAAAAGCTTATTTTATACCATAGATGAAGGTGAAAAGGTAATAATTTTTTTTCTTGAAAGCTTTTTCTAGAAATTTAAAAAATTGCCGCATATCACATTTATTCACTTGCCCCTTCAACGGTGTACGTGGGTTAATACAATTGAACACACACTAATTTGAATTTATATAAATCGGCGAAATTCAAATGTCACATATGACCTTTATCCACTTGCCACTTCAATTCTGAAAAGAGTCTAAATGTTACTTTCAGTTACAAGAAATCTTACATTACTAGTTATGAGGAAAAAGAAAAACTCAAAGACAGGCCCCGTCATTTAGGGGGGCAAGGGGGTCAATTGCCCCCCCCCCTGACTTTGAGAAATCAATGTATAACCTAAAAGTGGGCGTGATTTTTGATGTTTTCCGATTAAATTGCATTGTGTTTGGACCCTTTGCCCCCCCCCCCCTGGAAAAATGACGTCTCTGCTCAAAGATAATCAGAAGAAAAAAAAAACAATTTTTTGTCTCTATTACAAAGCAGTGAATTTTGGCAGATGTCTGTATGAACTTATGAAACTGATAATTTTCCCCAACATCCACCTCTCCCCCACCCTAGCTGAAAAGTTTCAGAACTAGTTTCTAAATACAACAATACGATGTTAACATAATATACTTTCTAAAATACCACGATCTGTAAATCGTAAGATCTTAATCATTAGTCTGACATACCGAAAAGAAGTTGCCCAATTAATTACCCATTTGCTATGCCTTTTCAGAGATGTAATCGTAAACAGTTGTCTGTATGAACTTATGAAACTGGTAATTTTCCCCAATATCTACCTCTCCCCCACCTATGCTAAAAAGCTTTAGAACTAGTTCCTAAATGCAACATTGCGATGGTAACATAATATGCTTTCTAAAATACCACGATCTGTATATCGTAAGATCTTAATCATTAGGCTGACATACGGAAAAGAAGTTGCGCAAATAATTACCCATTTTCTACGCCTTTTCAGAGATTTATTCGTAAACAAACTTGGATTACAGTGGCGTCCCAAATCCCTTTGCGTACCTTAGTCTTAGAATGATTCAATATGCTTGATTAAAAAGACGAGTAGTGCATACAGTTGGCAGGCTTAATGAAAGAAGAAATAAATCCATTAAACCAAGAACCTCAACGAAATCCCACTGCTTTAGATTCAGTTGAGTCCTGACCAAAGAAACGTAATGGATTTCGAGGTAAAGTTACTGATCGCTGTCTAGGAAATAGCAAGTGATTAAGGTAAAGATTTAAGAGAAATCTTTCAAGAATCTTAGGTAACTATTTTCACTAAAAGACCGTAGATCACGATTGCCGCGAACTGGAAGGTGTACTACTGAATGATAGAAGTACACCAGTAGTATTTAATAGAAAGGTATTTATTTTGTCTTCCGTATTAGAAGCTTCGTATATCCAGCCATTTGATGTCTTTATAAAATGAATATACTTCGGGAAAGATTTAGTATTTTTTAAAGCCTCATTGATATTACGTAAAAGGAAATGTTCCAATGAAAAGCGAAAGGGAAAGGCCAACGTTTTACAACAGCAGTGCAATGGCTGTGAAAAATTACGTCGGACAGTTTAGACAGCAAAAGCATGAAAAATGCTTGTTTACATTTTTTATCTCGATAATAGCTGCTTTTCTGGATGTAAACTGTTTGGTATAATTGTCTGCTTTTTTATCATGTTATAAAAAGTGCTAAGATTAAATACTTAAAAAACCTCCCCCGGTGATTGCCGACCTCGTATTTAATCGAACTTCACTGGTCAGAAAACATTTTAAATTTAAATATATTTAATTGTTTTCTTAGCCGGCATGGTAAACACGGAAAGGGAAACATAATCCTTACTAGCCAAATTTGCTAGTGGCAAAAGCAGAACAAGGAAGTAAAATTGGAAATCCTTTTGAAATCCTTATGCTAAAATCAATTACAAGTATTTTAATTGTAAACGAATAGAATCCGGCAACAGATAAACATTTTAAATAATTGGGTTTTCTTTACCTGTCGGCCAACAATTTACATCAGTATCCAATCGCGTGAAAAAAAAGGCTTAACCGCATTTTCTAAATTAACTTCATGTTTTGAGTTCTGTACAACTGGAAGTTTAATTCTATCAGACGCAGAAAAATTTCCTTTTGTTTTATATTTTCAAGTATGCTTTTATTTCGAAAATCGCGAAAAACTTTTTGAAAGTTCTTAATATCTTAATTAATGTCATTCGAAGACGCAACCTAGTTTAGAACACTCTCGATCAACTCTACTTTAAAAAAAAATCATAATCGGCTCATTCGTTTAGGCAGTATAGATCCACAAACTAATTCACAGATCAACAGATACAGAGACGTCAAACTTATAACCCCCCTTCCTTCAGAAACAAATGTGGGCATTTATTTATTTGTCTTTATTTTGAAATTATATTATGTATTCTCTCTGTAGATGGTCAATAATTAAGTGATTACAAGGATCTTACATGGAACATTGAATCTCGATTGGAACCAAGGTGCGAAAAGTTACTACGTGGATTAAAATCAAAAATGTATGCCAGTATTTTTCAAGTAGCAGACATGGCAATAAATATTTATGGTGCTACCAATCTCTGAAGTCAGGATAAAGTGCAACATCGCGACATTAACCTCGAAACATAAAAATCGGGAGTGCTACCAATATGTCCAAGGAGGAAATCTTTCAGCTTTGAAAAGTGTCGGATGTCATCGAGGTATTTTTTTTTAATTCAATGTATTTCTTTTTTTAGAAGGGGTGGGGGCAAGTCATAACTTTCGAATTAGTTATCAAACTTAAAGAAAAAACAGATAATTTGAATGATTTTTTGCATCACTTTTGACGAAAAAAAATCACGTTGTTGTAGTTTTTTGGAAAATTCGATTCATTTTGTTAAGCATTGCATTAATGTATAGCTTCCCGTGAGAGAACACTTATTAAATAAGCTGGTTAGAGGATCTTACGAATATCTCGATGGTGATTTGTTGCCCCATAAGCCAGTAAATTTTGCTTTCTTGAAAGACTTTTTCTGTACAGAATTCTTATCCAAATTTTCATTACGATGTGATATATTTCTTTGCAAGATTCAGGACCTATGTTATGTTGCATATAAATCGGAAAATACAGCAATTATTTTCGCATGGTAAATCTCAACCTAGTTTTAGCAAAATTATTTTTTTTTATGTAGCCATCTATTTTAATTATTTTTGTTATTTTATCACGTATTGCGTTAAAGTACAGCGTGCCACAGAATTTTAAACAATTTAATTTTGAAGCAATTTATGTTTGATAGCTCAAAGCTATAACTGATAGATCAATACTCAAAACTAAAACATATGCACATATTTTTACTACAGTTGATTTATAAAAGGGAAATTCATGCTCAGGATAATCATAATTTTCATTGGTCAAATTCGAGCATATTTTTCATATTGAGACGCTTCGTTGGGAGGGGGGGTGCGAGATATTGAAAACTTTGATAACACTTGGCTAGAAAACGTTTGGTTAGTTTTACATTTCACACAGTTATGTATAATTTTTAAACTTCATCTGTTTATAGCTTAAAACTATGTTTGATAGTTCCTAACTCAACAGCAATCAACACTTTTTTGTGCTAAAGCATGGTTCATTAACAAGTAAACTAAATTTCTTTATACCTTAGAATATACTGATAACTGCCGCCATTAACAGATGCTACAGTTTCTAAAAATATGAATAAACAGTTTTACAATAATGGTTCCCCCCCCCCCTCCCCCAGCTTTTGCAAGTTCTTTGATATCTTTATGAGTCCGATCAGCTGTGTCTACTCACTGCTACTTGATGGCGATTGGTCTTGTGCGAAAAAAACTCTAACTTGTCCCCTGTAACATGATTCAAGTCATAGATTTAACCGTTGAATTATAACGAATAATAGTTTCGTCTGCAATCAGCCCCCTGTATAATCTTAATGTGAAGAGTCCATGACACCGTATTAAAATCCAACAATTGATTTATCTCCCCATTGAATAGTACCAGACGGCTTGTTTGAGGTCTACATTCTGCTATAACAGGCCAAATTATAATTAGGCCACAGAAGGTTAATTTGTTCAAGTTGCAATGAGTAAAGCTAGACCGCGGAGAGATGGCTGGTTGACAGGAAGTGAAAACGGACCACTTCATTTTGAAATAGGTTTGATCTGCGAGAACGCGTAAGAGGTGAAGTCCCGCGTTCTCTTTAATCCAACCTGTTTCAAAATGCAGTGGTTCGTTTCCGCTTTCAGTCCATCCGCCATCTCTCCGTGGTCTTACTTTATAAATTTTTCCGTAATGACTGATAGTTGTCTACATTGCGCAACTATAATAGGGAAATGCCAAAAACAAGTAGACTCACTCCAGAGAGTAAGTTTCTTTTGTAAACTTACGTTAGGAGTATGCAGCTCTAAATGGGAAAAGATCAGACAAGACATAGCGCAATCGCTGCCACTTCTGAAACTACTTTCGAATGTTAGCTTGTAAATTAACTGCTCACTGTACCCAGAAATTGTAGCATCTTGAAGAACAGCTAAAATTCATATCCCATTGCGCACCTTACAAATCTCGCGTTTTGTTTTACACTTTCGTCATTGTTTCCATTGCGCACTTTTACTTAAAGTCGCACTGCTGGTACATGTAACGTTATATATTTTATTCTGTATGTAAGCACTATAGAGGCTTAAATTTTCTATTAAACAAATATTATATTTTGCTTTTCATGTTTTAGGTACGCAAAACATCAATATCCATAATTTAGACTGTTGGCGAAAAGGTTCTCCTCCTTAGTTATTAAAACTTGTCTAAAAAGAGCACCTCCAATTTCAAAATCAATATTCCGGATTGAATGTAAAACAGGAATTTAAATTAACTGACATAATAATGTACGAGCAGCCATAGTAAATGGCAGAAAATTTCAGCAATAAAACAAAAACTAGCTTTTGATTCCTAGACGTTAACATAATGATGGTTAAAATAATTTTCAAGAACTGACATTGATGAGCCTATATCGTGATTTATCATGATATTTCTCTCATTCATCATTTTAAGCTATTTTTCCTGAGGCGTTTGTAAGTAAAACTTATCTTTCAGTTTTTGCGTTAAAGGAATGAAATGGGAGATTTCACTTGCAGCAAGCATCATTTTCTCATAGGAGCTTAAACGATAATCGATTATTTCAGTATGAACAAATAGATCGGTTTGGATAACAAAAAAAAAATCTTTAAAAAGATTTATACCAGTGGTGGCCAACCCGCGGCACGCGTGCCACAATGGGGCACGACAGAGCAGTAATAGTGGCACGCGAAGACTTTTTGAAAAAATTCCAAAATTGAGGGGAAAATGTCAATTAAAAAAATATTGACAAAAACTAAAGCCCTTGAACTGATATATATAATCATATTATGTCAATTAAGTGTCAGGAGGCTGACTTACAAATTGTGTTAACTACAATACTGCAAAGTACTTAGCGTTAGCTTCGGACATCCAACGAAATTTGTGACACTACAGACAATGCTTTGTAAAGCATATTTGTTTGTAACACGAATGAAGCTTTCTATGCTGAAGAATGGATTCTTGATCTGCAATAGCTTCAGCTGCGGGTGATGAAATTTAAAAAAAAAAAAAAGTTAACTCTGTAATTAAAATTAAGAAACCAGATTGGACAATGCACAAATGAAGACCCTTCAATTGTCTTTTGTTACATTACTTGAGAATTATTCGGAGAAAAAAACTTCGAAAGTGTCATTAAATTATCTATCACAAGCTCCTTGCCAAAGAATGAGACTTTTCCTTTGTTGGTGACCCTGTAGAGTTCACTGTATAACTACGCGTAACTACGTATAAACTACGCATAACTACGTATAAACTACGTATATATAACTATACAGGGTGTCCACTCCAATCGTGGACCAATAGCTAATTTCTAAACCGTTAGAGATAAGCATATAGTTTATTTAGGAAAAAATCTCCAAATTTCGAAAGGAATTTTGGGTCTATTCAATGTTTTTCAAAAAATCAAATTTTGAAAGAGTTACGAAATTTGAATTTTTATCCACCCCCCCAGTTCTATCAATCATATTTAGTAAAATATTCTTGACACTATAACGTTTAAAACTAAAAAAAATCACTCTTCTACCACAAAAATTGACCGAGTTATGACGTTTTGAAAAATCAAGATTTTGAAGGATTTCGCTTACGGTCCCTCAAGCGATCTCTCGATGACGTCGTGAAATCCTTCAAAATCTTGATTTTTCAAAACGTCATAACTCGGTCAATTTTTGTGGTAGAAGAGTGATTTTTTTTTAGTTTTAAACGTTAAAGTGTCAAGAATATTTTACTAAATATGATTGATAGGACTGGGGGGCTGTATAAAAATTTAAATTTCGTAACTCTTTCAAAATTTGATTTTTTGAAAAACATTGAATAGACCCAAAATTCCTTTCGAAATTTGGAGATTTTTTCCTAAATAAACTATATGCTTATCTCTAACGGTTTAGAAATTAGCTATTGGTCCACGATTGGAGTGGACACCCTGTATATATAACTACGTATAAACTACGCATTAGAGCTCTGAATGTCTGAATGAATGCAATGAGGACTTGCTTCTTAGGAATGAAGAAGAGCAATTTAATTTAGATATTTCATCTCTTATTAGCCAGCGTTTAACGAATTTAAATTTAAAACTGTACACAAAAAAAGTTTTCTAAACCAATGTAGGTCATCTACAGTCTTTTATATTTAAACTTAAGTTGATTTCTCTCTACTTTGGAGAAGAAAAGAATAAAACATTTGAAATTAATACTGAGAGTAGCAACTCAAATTTAATTATTTTTGAATGATATATGGAGAAAATTTTACACCTATTTTATATCTTCATTCAGTTTGGTTTGCTGATTTTCAAATAAAAGAATGCTGATCTTTTCAAATTCTTTGTCTATTTCTCTGCAAGACACTACTTGTTACAATTCTGAAATCCAAATCGGAATTACTGACCTTTAGCATTGGTAATCAAATATAAGAACTTGCTTCAACAAAAAGTCATCCACGTTATAAAGAAATTTGGAAATTTGTACCAACAATTTTTTTTATTTACAAACTTTAGCCTTCTGGTGCTGTTGTAGATTTGGTTTAAAATACGTTTCTAAACAAATTGTTTTGTTATGAATGCAGAAAAATCTAAATACCGTTGAACATTAATTAATAGTACTTAAAACACTTCAACTTCTTAGGATTCTCAAGAACTAATCCTAAAATTAAAGACTTGGTAAAAAAGACCGACTCATAAACCACATTAAGTACAGAATGTTTAATTTTTAAAATAGAATGTTTCATATTATTGTTTCTATTTTAAGTATAAGCCAACTGACAGAACCTATGAAAGTGTTCGTTACCGATAACTCTTAAGTTCGGACTTGTTTCATCTTATTATTATTTTAATTTCAATTACTCTGATTTACGAGAAAAATGTTTTATTTGGAGAAGAATTACATAGTCAGCCAACAAATAATCTATTTTTAACTTAATTTTTTTTCACTTGTTGGAAATATACATTGTGGCACGCTGCGCTTTTGCTTTCCTGATAGTGGCACTCTCCCTAAAAAGGTTGGCCACCCCTGATTTATACAAAAATAATTTTTTTGCACTGTATGTGGCTCAAAAATTCAAAATAAAAAATTATCATTCAATTTTCTTTTGAAAATTTAATGAAAACTGTCAAAATTTAAAATTTGCGTGGAATTAAATAAATTTTTACGTTTAAAGGCATTTTTAAAATTTCCATTTACTCTTGGCGCAAACGCAGAAAATGGGAAAGAAATATAAGTACGGGAAAAGAGAACAAATGAACATAATTTGTATTACTGAGATACATTTTAATAAAAATTCTTAAATAATTCTTAATTAATGATAGCACTAGTCATACATTTTCTTAAATATTTTGATCGAGTCATTTTGCGTGCGTAGTAGGGGAATGTAGGGCAAAGTGAAATGTTAAAATAGTTTCACAGTTTGCAGAGCCAAGTGTTTAACAATATTTTAACTAAGTTAATAGAAATATAGTTGATTCCAGTCGAAAAACTAGTAGCTCCAAAGATCAATGATAAAAATTACACAAGTAATTTTCAAAATTCGATACCTTTATTGTAATATTCGTGGTTTTTTAAAAATATTTCTTGCTATTATAAAATAAAAATTTTGTAATTACCATTTTAACTATTTAGATCTACTGATGTCCATTGTAGTCCTTATTTAGTTTATATTAGGCATTTTTTATTTTAAATGTTTAATGCAATTTTTCAAGTGCACGCGAGACAAAGTGGATAGGGCAAAGGGAAATAATTCATTTTGTTTGCTTTTGTGTTCATTTACTAAATCACGTACGTTTTTCTTCAGTTATTAATTTATTTACATTATTTTACTTATCCATTCACTTATTACTTATTCATTCATTGATTTTACTATTCATTCTACATTTTATTCACTCATTTCTTTTTCTCGTATAACTATTAATTCATTAATTTGTTTATTTATTTATTCATTAATTTTTTTTTCACTATTTCATTTTTTTTTTTGTTTATTTATGCTTTCATTTGATGAAAATTACTGTAATTCGTCAAATAGAAAATGTTTCATCTCAAAAATATAGTATTTTTCACTTTGCCCCATAGCTTTTTGAAATGAAAAAAAAATTTTTAAGGCGCAACATAACTGCCAAAAATAAAAAATTATATTTTAACAATTGTTGTATCACGAAACAAATTACTCCTTCTTTAGATACACTAATTTTCAGAACAAATTTTCAATTCGTTCATTTTGAAGCAGGCATATTATCTCAACAATTTCACTTTTCCCCACATTCTCCTATTAGTCGTAGAAACAAAAACGGATTTTAAACTAATTAATACACTTATCTTAATCATTGCAATAAATTGTATGACTATCCAATTGAATTTATTATATTTTAATTTTTAATTCAATTAAAAATTCTTCATTTTTGCTGACCGATCTTAAAGTGCACTCATGAAGGTGCACTTGCCGTAGCACTCCCCATGTCGGATCTAGGCTGTGTGTGTGATTGTGTCCCCAGTACTATTGAGTTAAATGTAGGAAACTCCCGTATATCCCTTCGGTACTTGGAAAATAAGTACAAAAATAAGTACTAAAACAGTTGAATGATTAACTTTTACAAAAAAGTTCATGTTTTTTATTTTTTGAATAAAAATCGTTTATGGGAAATTTACCAAAAAAAAAAAAAAAAACAGTGGACTGTGCTTCGAAATTTCAAGCCAAAATTCAAACATTGTTTCGAACATCCGAGTTCCTGTAAAAGTTAATCTAGTATGTACTCGGTCCTTGTACTCTCCAATTTAAATTGAGAAATGATTGGTTGATTGATTGCCACCTAGTAAGCTATTTTAATTGCTAATAAAAATTTTTACGAGATTATTCAGTACACAGACAATGCAAAGGAATACTTTTTTCTGCATCTAGCTAAATAAACAGGTGATGCTTCCATTGTTGATAAACACATTTTCTGAAAAAGCTTTTTAACTGATAGATGATTGATTGACGAATAAAATTATTCCGCCTAACCAAAATCCTATCATCCTAATTTGCTGCAAAAGCTTGCGTCGCTAAAATACTCAACTTTTAAATTAGAAACGTTAGATAAACAAAGCTTCCGAGCTTTCGTGTAACTTAAATAGCCTAGAAGATTTAACAGAAGGCTCTAGTGCGTCAAACCTTGGAATGTCGACAGTTTATTAACAGCGTAAGTTAAAACCGTTACACTCGCTTTGAATGAACTCCAACCGAAAATGTGACGAAAAGACGATTTTGTCATACTTTCAATTTAACTAGTTTCAAAAGTTTATTTCCAACAGACACGACGTAGAAGCAAGAAAATTAAATGTATGACATGTTTCATACTTTACCAGTATAAAGTTGTGGTTGAAAGAATATTCATTTATTTCCTCAAAGTCAACAATTAAAAGTTTTCGCATTTTTCCAAATAGTTCAATATCAAATTTATACTTCATTATAGGGTCATTCATGTAAGTGATCCAACGTTTTTTACCTTACATTTTTGTATTTCTTTCAAATTTGGCTCATCAATTGTACCCCTTGAGGTAATCAAAAATCTCAATTTTTGGATTTTTATCTTTATTATTTTTTCATTTATGAGACTTTGAACTTTGGAAAAACCCTCGTTTTTCCATGGATAAGGGAACATTAAAGGGACCATAACTCGGCACCAAATATAGATAGAACGATTTGGTAAATGGCATTTTAAAGTACGTTAGTTGCCGCTTAATCTGATATGCAACATGACTAATTTGATAAAAATTTTCTTTTTCAAAAAATGAAATTTAAATTTCAAATTTACATTTCTCGAAAAACATATAATGAACTTTTTTGAAAAAATTCTCAAAAATTCTTGTGTATTTTATCTATGTTTGTACAAATTTTTAGATTGGGATCTCAATGGGATCATATTTTTTTGAATTTTTGAATAAAACTGTATAGGAAAAAAATGATATTTTTTAGATTCTATTTATTTAAATACTAAGTTCTCTTGCTTGTGATGGTCTAAAAAGTAGTAAACAAACATGAATATGTTTAAAGTGAGCTAGCATGAGCTTATAGATTTGTCAGGTTCACCCCCCTCCCCCCTTCCTCCCCCGCACAACCACTCTTTTTTAATTCAAAACTGTTCAAAATGTTTAAAAAAAAAAAACTCTTTGATACAAAATGAATAGTAAACTTATTTAAAGTTGGTAAATGAGTTTCCTTATAACTAGACGAAGTATCCCCTCCTCCACCCAAATATACCATTAACGCTGTACTATTATGACGTCTAACCTGGGGATTGAATTGACTATTATTTTTACTCTAGGTAAGTGAGCTAGCATTAACTTGTAGATTGGTCAGCTCCCCCTCCCTTCCTTCCTGACCCAACCATTTTTCCCCCAAACTGTTTAAAATGCTAAAAAAAAGCTTCTTTGATACAAAATGAACAGTAAACTTATTTAAAGTTGGTAAATGGGCTTCCTTATAACAAGGCAAAGTACAACCCTTCCCCCACCCAAATATACCATTAACGCTATACTAATATGACGTCTCACCTGGGGATTGATTTGAGGATTATTTTCCCCCTAGGTATATATTGTTTTTCAGACGAAGTGTTTCGTTTTCAATCCGAACTTCACAAAGTGTACTTCCATTCAATATCTGAATTTAAACTTATGGTTCATTTCATCCCCTCCCCAGCACCAATCTTCAATTTTGAAGGGAGGAAATAAATGGGTCGACCCAAGATCATAGCAAACAGCAAAATAGCATTGTTTCCCCTTGTTCTCATAATGTTTTCCCATTATTTTCACACAAAACTGAAAAGAAATCAAAGTGTCACGTTATATGTCAGTCCCCATCACTGCCTTTCCTTTCTCTTATTGGACAAAGCTCATGAGCTAATAGGAAAGAGTAACAAACAGAACAAACTGAAACACTACCAGACATCAGTAGAGACTAAGGCTTTGAAATGGGGTTAGGCGGGATGATAAAAAAAATAAAAGTTTGGAGTGGGAAGGTAGGGTAAGGGGGGGGGGAGCAATCTGTAAAGAAGTTAAACAACATGTGAGGTTGTGCTCAAAAAAGCAGTGTTTGTTTAATATATGTATATAGATATATCTTGCTGCATTACTTTCCTTTACAACAAAATGAAAAAGAACACAAACGATTAAAAAAATTAAATAACAGCTGCACACTAGATAATGTGGAAAGATAGTTATGGGGACACAGACATATGATCTGATATTTTGATTTATTTTCAGTTTTGTGCGAAAAGAATAGAAAAAACGATGAGAACAAGGAGAAACAGTGCTATTTTGCTGTTTGCTATGATCTTGGGGCGACCCATTTATTTCCTCCCTTCAAAATTGAAGATTGGTGCTGGAGTAGAAGATGAAATGAATCATAAAGTTAAATTTCAGATATTGAATGGAAGTACACTTTGAAGTTCGGATCGAAAAAGAAACACTTCGTCTGAAAAACAATATATATACCTAGGGTGAAAATAATCCTCAACTCAATCCCCAGGTTAGACGTCATATTAGTATAGTGTGAATGGTATATTTGGGTGGGGAGGGGGATACTTCGTCTAGTTATAAGGAAACCCATTTCCCCACTTTAAATAAGTTTACTATTCATTTTGTATCAAAGAGTTTTTGTTTTTTTTAAACATTTTGAACAGTTTTGAATTAAAAAAGAGTGGTTGTGCGGGGGAGAAAGGGGTAGGGGGTGAACCTGACAAATCTATAAGCTCATGCCAGCTCACTTTAAACATATTCATGTTTGTTTACTACTTTTTAGACCATCACGAGCAAGAGAACTTAGTATTTAAATAAATAGAATCTAAAAAATATCATTTTTTTTCCTATACAGTTTTATTCAAAAATTCAGAAAAATATGATGCCATTGAGATCCCAATCTAAAAATGTGTACAAACATAGATAAAATACACAACATTTTTTGAGAATTTTTTCAAAAAAATTCATTATATGTTTTTCGAGAAATTTAAATTTGAAATTTAAACTTCATTTTTTGAAAAAGAAAATTTTTATCAAATTAGTCATGTTGCATATCCGATTAAGCGGCAACTAACGTACTTTAAAATGCCATTTACCAAATCGTTCTATCTATATTTGGTGCCGAGTTATGGTCCCTTTTATGTTCCCTTATCCATGGAAAAACGAGGGTTTTTTCAAAGTTCAAAGCCTCATAAATGAAAAAATAATAGAGATAAAAATCCAAAAATTGAGACTTTTGATTACCTCAAGGGGTAAGCGCCATCATTCAGGGCCCGAATGATTGCAAGATCTTCTCGGTTTGGTTTGCCCTGTATGACGTACGTGTTTATTTAAAATTAAAAAAATTACAATTGATGAGCCAAATGTGATTGAAATACAAATATGTAAGGTAAAATTTTTCTCCGATTTTGGATCACTTGACGTGGAATGACCCTATAGTAGTTACGTTATTTTAACACTTTAAAATCCAACAAATTATAATTATATAGGCAACATGAAACATTGAAACAGCATTTAATTGAAGACTACAAATACAATTTTCACGTTTCGTAAAGCATCGTTTTAGAGGCTTTTTTTTTTTTTTTTTATGCTTTCCTCAAAAAATTAAGGGACAATTCACAGTTTGGTTGTTTTTTAGAAAAAAGATTTATTCCATTTTTATTTTGCAAGTCCTTAATCCATAGCACCCCAAAATAAAGACCCATTGGTTCAGTTGTTTATACAGTGTCGTGTACAGCCAACTGGAGAAAATTAGATTTACCGACTTAATTTCTTTAGCAGAATTCAGATCAACATTTCCATTAATATATATCTCATTGCATGATTCTGAGCTACAGTTCTGTCATTGTTATCAGGAAACAAGACATCAATCTTAAGATGGCTCATCTCTGTCTAAATTAATATTCTAACAAAACAGATTCATCAATTTTAATTTAAGTTTTGCTTTTTACTCATTGCTTTAACGTATATCATGCTAAGACCCATTAACCCAATTGGTAACAGCGTTCTGCTAATAACTTGGAGGTCAAAGGTGGATCATCCCAAAGGTCACAAAAATGTCATTTTTGAATGGCTGATCTTCCTCAACGCAGTTCTATTCAAATTTTCATGAATATACAGTCTTAACTCACCGGAAGCAGAATTCAAAGCCACAGTTGTGTTGTTACATTGAAGCGAATAAAAAAAAGGTAGTTTTTCCATGGTAAATCGCATATATATTATTTCTCAGACATTTTTTGTGGGTACCGAAAGAACTTTCTCAAAACTTCATCAAATTTCAAAAGTAAGACACATTATTTTAAAGACTTGCTTTTATATCAGAGGAAAATAAACATGGTATAGTTTTGCTGTTGTGTAAAATAAATAAATAAATAAAAATCTAGGTTTTGAATAACTTCTGTAGAGAGTAAACGCTTTGCACAGGTCAGTTAGCCAAGCTTTTGTTGTTAAAACCGGAAAACAAAACAAATTTCAACATAAATCACAGTGTAACTTATATTTTAGCTAAATAGAGGTTTTAATTTTTATATTATGTTGTTGCTTTATTACGCATCACTATAGTGTATATCCCGTATACATATTAATTGAAAAAGTTGTAGAACATCACCAATTAAGCATGAAACTATACCTTGTGGACATTAATGCAAAGGAAAAAATGGGTAAATTGCGTATTTGTTTTGTTGTCATTTGAAGAAAACGTTTTTGCTTCTAGTTTCTGTGATATCACGAAACTTAAACGAAAGATCAATAATTATCTTTCGGAGGAATCACGAAAGAGCAATAACAAATTAAAATTTTCTGTTATAACTTTTTTTTCCCTTCAGATTGTTTCTCCCAACATAGTGTAGAAAATCACGAAAAAACAAAAGCGCGTTTTAACCATTCTTACTTTTGCATTATTACCAAAGTATCTCAATTAATTTTAAACATTATAAACATTTCAAAATAACAAGTTTCTCGCTCGATACACATTTTTCATTGTTAAGAAGTACTACTATACTGCTGCTGAGTTTTGAAGCCATTAGTCAAGAAGATGCAATTGACATGCAATGCGCACAAGCCCTAATATAGATTCACCCCTACTCTAAACTCATTACGAACAATAGTGTGGTATGGGTTAGCAATCTGTATATGGGATGAGTACTGCTTAAGAAAAAAGTTGTTAGCACATGTGAGCACATTGTTTAGCATACCCTTGATAAACTACAAGGATGTATATAGTTGGCCTCTGTTAAGTTGACATCCCATATTAAAATGTTTTTCTTTTTTCGGGTACTCTAGAGTGATTGGCCCTGAATTGAGTAGAGTACTTTCGAAGTAGTTTTTCAAAAGTATCCCAGCTCATCCGTGGCAATGGCAGTTCCCTGTTACCCGAAAAGAGAAAAACATGGTCAATGCCGGAGGTCAACATATCAGAGAAACTGGTGAACAAAAACAGCGGCTCGAATAGAACAGAATGCAGATCTCCAGATTTGGGAGGTGGTTGTCTACACTCGTCTTCCCTATTTCAGTCTCTTGGGTATTGAAAAAACCTTGTCAAAAAATCCCAAACAGCGCAACCGCGCTTGCTCTGAATGAGTATGAAAAGATACAAACAGCGCGATGGCACTTTGTTTATTTTGCATCGATGAATCCCAATTTTTATTTCGCAATATATTACAGTATTATTCTACCTGTGGTAAAATGTACTACCTACATTGAAAGAGCTGAGTGATGTAAGTGCTTCAGTAAATCTCAAAGCGTGACTTCAACAATCTGTAAACAGGGAATCCTCGAGCTTAACCCATTTATGCTCAGTAGCCTAAAAACGGGACGCTTGTTAGTTACTGCATACAAAAAGCTGTAATGGGTATATCGTTTTACTAAAGCTGTTTTTCACAAGGTAAATAGTCCTTCTTCTTGAGAAAACCAGTTAGAGCCACTATTTGGACATCAGAGTTTATTTATTGACAGCTATTTTCAGACAAATCAGTCAAGCAACGATCCAGCATGGATAGCCACAGAAAGTAAGTTTTTTTTTGCGAACTTATTTTTCATACTATTTTTAAATGATTTGCTTAAATTTGATCACAGATGCCTTCTGTAATGCTACTTTGCAAAAGTAAATACAAGTACATTTCTATTCATAAATGAACGGAACCATTTCTCAGTAGCCATTTTACTCTCATATTTGCTTTCAGCGTATATGTAAGCTCAAAAGCACTTTATTATGAGCAATATAACCTATGCACACGTTGTTTTCATTGTGACAGCGCCGGCCGGCTCCATCGCGTTTACGAATGAATGTTTCGTAGCAAAGACTTACGATTAACGTTGCATTTCCAAAGCTGTCCGAAAGAAAAAAACAGTTTCAGTTCTTTATAAGCTTCTTCATATTTCATTAGGTCACACTGCCCTATTTCTGTCTTCTCCAAGCGTATTATGGGCATCAAATATGATAAAAACATGCTTTACTCGTGTCACAACCGTCCCCACGCAATTTGTCACAACCGACCCCAACCCACTACTTTTGAAAACAGCAATCGCCATGGCAATACAAAATAGCCTACATAAAAAGTAATCACTGCTATTTCACTATTAAGGTTCACTACTAACGGGGAGAAAACTTTCATTTCTCTATCTGTACCCATTCAACAGGAATTACTAAAAGACATCGAACAAAAAAACTTACTTTTGACTATTAAAAAGTAACCAACCGCTCTGCTAGCGTTAATGTCGCTCGATGGCTACCACAATGCTTTGATACACATTCAGACAAACATGCTGATACTCTCTCTCTCTCTCTCTTTGCTTCAACCAGGTATTAATTATGGTTTAGCTAATATGACGACTGTCACAACCGCCCCGCGTCACAACCGTCCCCAGTCTCCCCTACTGCTTAAGAAAAAAGTTGTTAGCACATGTGAGCACATTGTTTAGCATACCCTTGATAAACTACAAGGATGTATATAGTTGGCCTCTGTTAAGTTGACATCCCATATTAAAATGTTTTTCTTTTTTCGGGTACTCTAGAGTGATTGGCCCTGAATTGAGTAGAGTACTTTCGAAGTAGTTTTTCAAAAGTATCCCAGCTCATCCGTGGCAATGGCAGTTCCCTGTTACCCGAAAAGAGAAAAACATGGTCAATGCCGGAGGTCAACATATCAGAGAAACTGGTGAACAAAAACAGCGGCTCGAATAGAACAGAATGCAGATCTCCAGATTTGGGAGGTGGTTGTCTACACTCGTCTTCCCTATTTCAGTCTCTTGGGGTATTGAAAAAACCTTGTCAAAAAATCCCAAACAGCGCAACCGCGCTTGCTCTGAATGAGTATGAAAAGATACAAACAGCGCGATGGCACTTTGTTTATTTTGCATCGATGAATCCCAATTTTTATTTCGCAATATATTACAGTATTATTCTACCTGTGGTAAAATGTACTACCTACATTGAAAGAGCTGAGTGATGTAAGTGCTTCAGTAAATCTCAAAGCGTGACTTCAACAATCTGTAAACAGGGAATCCTCGAGCTTAACCCATTTATGCTCAGTAGCCTAAAAACGGGACGCTTGTTAGTTACTGCATACAAAAAGCTGTAATGGGTATATCGTTTTACTAAAGCTGTTTTTCACAAGGTAAATAGTCCTTCTTCTTGAGAAAACCAGTTAGAGCCACTATTTGGACATCAGAGTTTATTTATTGACAGCTATTTTCAGACAAATCAGTCAAGCAACGATCCAGCATGGATAGCCACAGAAAGTAAGTTTTTTTTTTGCGAACTTATTTTTCATACTATTTTTAAATGATTTGCTTAAATTTGATCACAGATGCCTTCTGTAATGCTACTTTGCAAAAGTAAATACAAGTAATTTCGTATTTTGCTCACATATCTGCAAAATATCCCATAAACAGGACGTTAAATAACTTGATAAATATGGCAACGGCGAACTATTTTAAGCCTAAAATGTATGTAAACCATTCCAAGTAAGAGTTTTAAGCAGATAAAAATTGAAAAAAAAAAATGCTAAAAAAAAACTTGGGCATAAATAGGTTAAATTTATGCGAAGCCGAAAATTCCGAATTCTCGGGATGAAACTTCGAATTTCGCCGACTAGTAGAATACGGATATCCCCTATAAATACACCTAATGAAAAGGGACATCCAAGCATTTGAAAATTGCAGTTTCTCAGATTTGCCAAATCGTCAGACAAAATTTGACGAATAAGGAAATTTTTGGAAGGTCACAACGACATCGTGTGACCTCCCATCGTGGCTATGTCAGTTTTCCACAATGTCGAAATGTACTGGGTTTTTTTAACATAAAATTTCAATAGCGCGATCACGCAGCTACGGATTCAAATAGTTAATTTAAACTGAACTATGTGAAGTTAGAAATTAAAATAGACTTAGTTTCAATTTAGAAACATGTGCTGTAAATGTAAATTAAATTCATTTTCATTAAAAGTCAGACTGATCCCATACTTCTCCACACACACATACGTTGCATATTAAAAATTACCCGGATTACTACAAACAACTGGGTTCTTGCAATGTCCTGAAGTGCCGTTTCATACTATCGCAGCTGCAACGCAGGTGAAGAATCATTCTGATATCATTGAATCATGAAGCAAACCGTCAACGGTTGAGCTCATTTGCATGAGTAACGTCCCCGAAGCTTTCAATCTGGCTCATTGAAAGGACGAAGTTAACTTCTAATTGGAACGGTAGGCCGAAAGATCGTTGACGAACGCCTACTAAATCTGCAGGGATAGTTGAGGACACTTGAGGTTTTCAATTACTCGGTGCGTTTCACTGTTCACGCTAAAGTTCTTTGAAGAAAGCCTCCAGCTCATGAATAAATATCTATGCATAAGGGCAAGATTAGTTGTTTGTTTCGTAATCCCTTAAATAAGAGGGCAATTCCTTTGAAAGTCATTTTTGAGTTTTTGCATGAATATTCAATTAAATTCAGTAAATATTGTTCATTAAAATAAGTAATTTATGTTGTGAATTATAAATCTATGATTTTTTCTCTGCTTAAACACAGAATACGAAGTCTTACTTAGTTAAAAAAAATATTTCACAGTAAAACTAACTTGTGAAAAATAAACAAACTTAACCCATTAATGCCTGGATTTTTTTTCCAAAGATATTTGTATACTGGTTACACGGCTACGGAACACACTTTACAATGGTTATGTGCTGCAATCTGTTAATGAATTGAAACAATACCAAAGTAATAATTGAATACTATTACTTGGTTGAAATGTTCATTTTTGGTAAATTCAAACACTTTTTGGACCGTACCTAAAAAGGGACGCTAGGCATTAATAAGTTAACTTGTCGAGTAAATCTAGTTTTCTACATCCATTACTGTGTTAAATTAGTTTAATATTTTTGAGCCTTGAAAACTAATTTAGTGTAAAAAGCGACGTATGAATTAAAAAAACACACAAGATTTTTATTCCGTGAAAAGCGAATGTTAAGTGTAAAAAATTGGTAATGTGAGAGTAGGAATAAGTCCTGTTGTGATTATTTGACATATTTATTTCTTTAGCTTTCACATATTATATCCTCATATTTTTCGTGATTGAGGAAAATCAATTCTTTTTTCTTCCTCTTTTTTCGAACGCTGCAGGATGCGTAAATGACCTAGGGTCACCCGGGGCAATTCCTGGTCAGCAAGTTTCTGGGGTAATTCCTGGTCACAGTCCTTTTTATGTCTTAATAATCCTTCAGCAAAATGAAAAAAATCACAGAGGTACTCTGAACTATCTTCATTGCAATTCATTACTTAATTATGAGTTGACTGTGTATTTAGTTTGAAAAAAAAAATCTTTTTAAAATCGCTTGTTAAATTTCGTAAAGCAAGATTGGCCTTAGTTTTGATACATTTGTACAAAGATCGTGATCAAACTCAAACTTCTGAATATTTTTCTTTTTCGTTTTTTTGGTTGAATTAGGTACCATGTCAGTTACTGAAAAATAGTTTTGGATTTACCATTATTGTTTTGAATAATTTGCAGGAAGGCTCCAAATAATGCCCCTGACTACTGGGGTAATTCTTGGTCAGTGGGGTAATTCCTGGTCAGTCCTTTTTTTAATATTTATGGATTATTATTTCACCTATTATTGACATGTGTCATTGATTTAAACTATATGTAACTCTGTGAGCCTTAACTGCAAAGTTAACTGTAACCGCAATGTAACATTCTTATCTGTTAATGATAAGTATACAATATACTGAATTTTTCTTTGTTAAATTTCATCCAATTATTTTATAAGTTTTAATAATTATTCTTAATTATACTAAGAAAAATGCTTAATTGTAACTGCATTGTACTATTCACTTAACTGTTCACCTTAACCTGTTCATAACAGACAGAAGCATGTGCTCAGTGTGTATGGTGCATGTGCACCATATTTTTTATGGACCTATTTATTTGGTAGGTGAAGATTCATTCACAACAGATATAAGAGCTGTAGCTATTGCATACAAAGTGTATAAAAAGTATTTTGGCTAAGTTTTATTAAGTAAAGCTATTATGTTGAAAACAATTGCATTCCTCCTCAAAAAAACTAAATACAGTGTTTAATTAGCTATATATATATAAATAAATTCTTTATCTAATTAGTTTAATAACTTGTATTAATAATGTGCTTACAAAATATATGCATTTTCATATATCATGTGAGTGACCAATAATTGCCCCGTAAGTGGCCAGGAATTACCCCATCTCTGGGGTAATTCCTGGTCACTAATTAACGACAATTATTAAAGTTCATTATGTATTGTTGATAGCATGAATATTTTATTCGATGGACATCCCTATGTGCTTCCTCCATACCAAAATTTGTAACTCTAACTTAGATAGATTTTGTGATAATTGGATGTTAATGCTTTTTGACCAGGAATTACCCCAGGTGAACCTATTTCAAATATTGTTTTACATCTACATATCAAGTATTGTTTTATGTTTATCCGAGTAATCATACCAGAACTCGAAATTATAAATAGAATTACTAAGAATATCAGTTATTGCACTATAAAAAACACTTTGTGTAATTATTTTAGAACATATCCCTTTAATAATTGGCGCAGTATAGCTTATGAAGGCTTCTGCAATATTTAACCCAGTAAAACCAACCCTTTAATAATGACCCAAATATTTAAAAATAACTTCTAAACTTAGTGTTTACCCGAAGGTACCTTTTTTCAGATAACTTGCAACCCTACTGCTATTGATTGGCATCATTTTCTTTCAAAGTACATTTGTATTAAACTTGTAATGGCTCATTTAACCTCATGTCCCATTCATTACCTCTCTCTCCCCTACACTAATTCCTGTTTGTATCATTTTTAGAACTTTAGTGCTTTTATTGTCCAACATTTGTCTTCAATGTACTGAAACTATTTGTGTGCACAAATTTTTAGCATTAAAATAATCTTCAAATACAAGTTTGAAGTTTTATAACTTTGTGTTTTTCAAAAAAATATGAATGATATTGTAGGAACACGATAGGATGGGAAGTTTTAGGAAAGACCCATTTGTAGTTTTTTAAGTTTTATTACACATTCAACGGATACAAACACACATGAGGACAATAGAACACGACCAGAGATGACTACGCAAAAGTGCAAAGTAACGAGAGCCAAGTCGAAGTTAAAGTTAATGTTTTGGTCGCTTATGGCGCCATCTAATTAATGGTGGAGTTACAACAGATATTATACGATAGATGTTTTAGTTTGCCTCATCTGATTTTTTGGTTACATTTTCATGATGAAAAAAAAATATTTCCTCCACAGCCAAAACATTTTAAAAGTAAGTAAAAACATTATTTTAAAAATATAACTGAATAAAACAAGTGGGTGTAAGTAAATCCAAATGATAAACTTGAGATCTCTATAGTTCCTTTTACCTCTATAGAGTTTCCAGGAGTTATACCTTTGATCCCCAGCTTTGATTGGAAATCGATGCTTCATCCCGGTTAAATCTCTTTTGCCGTTTGAGCGATTTGAAGAGTTGGAAGATTTTCTTTTCTCTGGATCTAATGCTTCTTGACCCGTTTTCTATGATCTAGAGCAAAAGAGAGATAACCTGCAAGTCAGAACAGTAATTCAAAGAAACTTTTGTTCCATTGAATTTGTATGAAATGATTTTATTAACTTTTAACGCTAAATCCTCTTTTTTTTTCAATCCCCAGTTTTTTTTTTTTTCTTTATAAATATTTTGAAGTATTCTCAAACTCTAACTTTGCAATGTATGCTGAATTTCATTATTAAAAGACATATTGCATGAATGTGTTTTGCAATTTCAAAATCTTTAAGTATGGTAAAATAAACGGTGGTTGGGTGACATATTTTGCATTCGCGCTATAACGTAAACTTGGTAAAATGAATTTTTTTTTTACTTAATACGAATTGACGTCAGAGGCAAAATTAAGTGCAGCAATAAAATATTTTGAACTAAATCAACTGTCAATTTTTTATTGAAATTTTAACATTGCTGCTCATTGAGAGTTTTAGTAAACTGCAATGATATGAGTTTGCACATTTTATTATGTGCAATAATTTTTTATGCGCAGTAATTATAGCTAAAATACAATTAATCTTAGATTTGACGCCAGATTGTTTGCATTTAGTTGCAGTACGAAGAGTTTAAATCAAGGGGCAAAATAGGTTTCGCGAATAAAATAAAACAAGATTTAAAAATATATTTATAAAAATAACGGAGACACGAAGGCCCTTATGATCTAATAGATTTTGCTGTGTTCTGAGGCATGTATAACGAGTTTCTATTTTATATCTTCTCCGTCAGTTTTCACTAAAACATGAATAAAACCAAAACATATTATTTTTTTCTAAATCTAACTTATAATCAGTGATATCTAATTTTGATCAACAATATAAAAAGTAGTATACATGAACTCCTTTTATTTAGCAACACAGTACGATTTTAATCACTTTTATAATTGAATCGGTGAGAGCAAAAACAACATCAGTCACAAAAATTCGAAAATTCCTTTTTTATGGAAACGAGCTGTGGGAGGCAAGATACATGTTGATATCAAAAATCACGTCAGTCAGGTTACTAATTTGAAAGGTACGGGACCTGTTATTTGAATGTTGATCGTAGAAACAATGCTAGGATTAAGACGTTTTTTCTCTCTCCTGAACAATTCGAAGTTCTTGAGTGACGTTGTTTTTGCACTCACCGATTCAATTAAATACCGAAACTATATTTTTCTGTTATAGATACAAACGTTGTACAACATCGATAATGTTATTATACAGCTGATTTCGAGTTTCAGTTTATTTATCAAAATAAAGACCAGTTATACACTCCGGGAACTTGGTTCCTTGTACACGAGTTTTACTTGCCTAAAAAGACAAGTTCTTGCTGGTTGATGCTAATCTTTTGTGGAAATTCGCGTTCGTAACATTTTGATTTACTTGGTTTTGAGGAATATAAATCAGTACCGAACAAGAACCCTATCACTTTTATTCGGGTTTTGCATGCGTTAAACGTATTTTGTATTATGCGTTTGGGAGATGCGTGGATAACAGCAGATGTCTTTCTTTTTTCTTTGTTGTTTTATTAAAATTATTATTTCATGGAATAATAGAGCATATATGTATTTCCATTTTATAAAACATAACACCGCAAGTAACTTTGGGACAGGAGCCAATATTTAGGAAAGTGCCAATTTGAAGTTGAAGTTTTCTGAAAAAAAAATTTTTTTGCAGAAAAAAACTAATATTGGATTTTAAGTCTAAATTGGGTCTAAATGCAAGAAAATAAAAGGGGGGAGGTCAAGGAAGTTATTTACCCCCTCCTTAGATTACTCACTTTTAAGCCGTTACAGATCTGATGAATGTTACAGATCTGATGTTAATATGAGCTACATATTTGAGTTTATACTTTCAGTCTTCGTTAACATCTCTAAAT
The DNA here is from genome assembly GCA_038373865.1 of Uloborus plumipes. Lineage (NCBI taxonomy): Eukaryota > Metazoa > Arthropoda > Arachnida > Araneae > Uloboridae > Uloborus > Uloborus plumipes. The sequence goes on from JAXGGA010000372.1 coordinate 131,842, forward strand.
ATGATATCATTTCCTTGCATTTTTAACATAGAATTAAGATAATTATATTAAAATATATATATTAGGCTAAAAAATCAAATTTCATTATGAAAAAGCATTTCTTGGAAATAAAAATGAGCGATAAGGTTTTTAGATAAAATAAATTATGAGATTACCAAATCCAAGCTAATAAAACATTTGTTTTGTTTCAAAACAACACACAACTTCAACTTTTTCAACACACAACTCTGCTGCTTGCTTTTCTTTAATTAGTTGCAGGAAATTTAATTTCTTGATCAGAAATTCAAATTTAGCATGCTAGTTATTATCTAGTTATTTAACGAAGTTATGAGAAATTGAAGCACCAAAAAAAAGAATAAATAAATTAAAATAATAATAATTAATTAACTTAATTTCTGCAGTGTCAATTTTTCTTATTTTACTAACTTCTATTGTTAGGTCATACAAACCACAGATGAAGCAATTGTACTAAAACTCATTGCTTTTCATCTTTTAAGAACAAAAATATTCAATATATATGGCTAAAGTATGATTTTTGCTTTTTATAATTCTGAAACGTGTGAGTTAGTTCTGTAACATATTTGCTGTTTTTCAATGTTACCGCTCTGACTGTTACCGATCTGACAAACTGACAAAGTTTTTTTTTTATTTCCGAGTCAATCGCACTAAACCAAAATCAAACACGTGGTTTTTTCACTTGTAACAAATGACTATACTTATATATAAAATAAATTTTAAAATAATAAAAACTGTGCATTTTAGAGCGTGTTACCGATCTGATGACTCAAATGACACACATTTTATAAAATCACTTTAAAAAATCTTACCTACAATTTTAGATGCAGAAATGCAAATTTTTAATTACAATTCGATAAAACTTTCCACCAGGTACTCAGTATCACGTGGTATAGGTGCAGGAAATGATTTTGGGAGCCTAAACATAGATCGGAAGTTATTGTTACCACTCTGACGGCGGAACTTGGGACACGCTTATTTCGCATCAGCTAGAAAATCAGAAATCGATTAAAACAAAAATGAAGTAAAATATTAACTAAGGGGTAAAAATAGAATCGTTTTTTGTGCAAGTGCGTTTTTTTTGGGAAGTTAGAAAGTGCGCATGACATGTTTGCATGCTAAGCTTTGCTACTTGGGACACGTTACCGATCTGATTTTTGATGTATAAACATAATATTTTCTGATGAAAAAAAATTTTTTTTTCTGATGTTATTAGATGAAATGAAAGAAAAACTTATCTTCTTTCTGGGGAAAATTATTTTTTTAACTAGGTATTGAAATACTGGTGAAAATTCACTTGGGACTCAAATTGGCACTTTTCTAAATATTAGCTCACAGCAGGAATAGAATTATGACACATGAACATTTTTGGCCAGTTGATTGATATGAATGAATACGTTGATTTGAACTGATGTGTCAAAACGTCACAATCCCATCACGGTAGTCACTTATGATTATTTCCTAGGTTGCACAATCATTATTGTCATGTTAATAATTTTTAAAAGTAATCTTGTATACATAATCTAAACATTATTTTATGAATTTTACACAAAATGGCTTTTGAGAAGCAGTTGCGACAAACGTCCTGTGTTTCCTAAATTGATTATACCACGCCAAATAATTGTAACTTTTATTCTGGCTTGTTTTAAAAGTGCTTAAAAGTACACAACCGCCATGCGATCAATAGAGCAAATGCTTCAAAAATTTACTTTAGGTAAAGAACGAGACTAATTCGGTTATCTTTTGTACTCCTATTCATTCAATTATTCATTTACATCATGAAAAGTTTATTCTCTAAATTTCGCCGCTTACTTCTCTGGTTACTCTATGCATGGAAGCAAGAGGTCATTTCTACGCAATGTGAGTTTCACTTTGTGAGTCATTAATTTATTTAAGCTCGCATTGTTAATAAATAGCACTCAACGCACTGCTGTTATCTAAAAGCCTATTAATAGAGCCAAAATGCAATTACCTACATAACTGTGAACTTCTATCTAAAAGGTGAAGACCACAGAGCTGATGAACACTTAAGAATTAAATAAAGACTCGGAGAGTTGTTTTATTTTATCAACCAATCCCATTTCGAAATGTATTAAAATGTCAAATTTATAATAAGGTTGAAAAACTTTGATACAAATTTCATAAAGCAGCAACAAAACTAAAACCTAATTCTTGCTGACATAATTGTCATAAAAGTTTGAAAATGTTTGTTCGTTCTTGATTTTAAAGTCACTCAAAATAGATTATGAAATTAATTTAACTTAGAAGACTGCAATTGTAACTTCGGGTTTTATTTGTTTATTTTTTAACGCATCAAAGTGATTTGTAATGAAAACTGGCAAAAGTCTGAAAAGCCTCTGCAATTGACCCATTCACAGTAGTATTGCGGGCTGTGAAAGTGAGGAAACGTGAGGAAATAAAAATGGGTGCGTGAAATGTACGCGTGGAGTTCTGCTTTTTGCTTTGTCTAAACATGCTTTGTCGGTTTTAAATTTTGAACGGTTGCATTTAAAAAATATTAAAAATGCAGTTGACTTGTGTTGTACCTTTTTTTAAGCGAAAACTTCAAAAAGATAAACCGACTTCCAATTTACTGCATTAATATCCAATAATACTGCGGTTAGGATTTTTTTATTTATTAGTCTGTTCCCTGAACTGAAGCAGAGACTTGGGGACCCCTGCTTAGGGTCTGGAAAGGCATCGTGCTTCCAGTGGCGTGGAACCCAAAGACACTGTCACAACTTACTTCCAATCTTAGGCTGCAACATTTTTCGAGGAGGCTATTATAAAGCTTGTTCACAGATATAACAAATGCCTCAATCGTCAAGGTGATTATTCAGAGAATTGTAGATGTAGAGTATTGTACTTTACTTTTGATATTTTTTTTTAAATTTGAATCCGTTTATTTTTTTATAGCCTATCGGAGGTTGAAAAAAAAACAACCCTCGTACTACTAATGATAATCTGAAATTACACATTTTAGATTTCAGTTTTATAAAAATTTGGAAAAGGATCCCTATCCTCGTTCTGCAACTTTTCGTCTGAAAAATAGCATGAAATTGCGGGTTTAAAACACAAGTTGCCAAACCTTTCTGGTTAGGGTCCTCAAACCCTTCCTTCCGAAAGACAGTGTCGGATCTGGACTGGGGACAGAAGGCAGACCGGGAGCTTGCTCATATGGAAACTTCTGGAGGCCGACAATTTCACCTTATATCTGTGTGTTTCTTTTTTTTTTTCATATAACATGATATAAAAACTTGAAAGAAGTTGGGTAAAAGTGGCTGTTTCGAGATTTTTTTCAGCTCGAAAACAGAAAGAACATGGCCCGACATCAGTTGATAAAAAAAAAAGGAGAAAAAAGCTCTTCTTCCTCTTTCCTCTATCGTGGCCATACATGACCTAAGGATGAGCTTCGGAGAAATCCTTCGAGTCATCCCCATTTTCAAATAGTGTGCATTTAAAACTAGATAATCAGAAAAAATCCCAAAGGAGCCTCAATTCAATATCATCATAAAAGAGAGCCTGAAATTAACATAAGTTGGAATGAAAAGTTCCGGAGGGAAATGAAACCTTATTTTTCCTCTATGTTTATCGAAAATTGCAACTTTTTACTTCAACTTTCTAAGAATGAGTTAATGAATTTAATAGAAGAATTGCATTCAGTCCCCTCCCCCATTTCTTCACCTGCAAATGCACCGAAAGTTTCAATAAAAAGTTTCTTAGACTTCTAATTCGAAAATTGTCCGCAGACTTCAGATTGCAAATGAAAAGGTGGCTGGAAGGAGAGGTGCTTAATCTTGGTCATATTGACCCAATCCAAAAATTAAAACACACATTGGTCATTGAACAGACATGTTTATTGGCATAACAAACTCTCTCACGGTTGTATAACTCGTAACTAATTTTAAATATCTCACAAGGTCCATATCCTCAGAAGAAAATAGCTTGAAATCTCTATAAAACTCTGCAATTGTCTGTTAAGCTCAGAATGTAGAAAAAATGTCTCCAATCTTGGTGATACTTGACTATGTCTTGCAAATTTTGGCATCCAGAAGTATACGAAGTTAGAAATTTCGGATCAATATCTTGATTAGCTTATTGGTTCGCATGTTACATGAGCTAATATTAAATAAAAAATGTGAAAATCTTCCGACTCACATAAATCATAGCTAAGAGCGGTCCCTATTAAGTCCCCTTTCAAAAAAAAAATTAAAAATCGGTTCATCCTTTTAAAAGCTGCTATGCTATAGACACACGGATTCACAATTCATACTTAGCAGTTAAAACCCCTCCCTTACGTCGAGAGATAGTCATAAATGTACATAAAATAAAACACAAACAACGTAAAAAAGGAAAGGATCAAAGTGGTAACAAAGTGTGATGCATGAAATTTCACACTGATAATAAAGAACTGACTCATTCAGTGGCTAAATAGTAAATATTGTTTTCCTTGATGGATTCAATAATTCCACTTATATTGTCAAAATCTATTTTTAACTCCCTTTATTCTCCTCTTTTTAACTCATTAGTGCAATTACATCATGCGTTACAAGTTTCAAATTGATCATCCTGCTCTAGACAAATTATTCTTATCTTATCTGATCAAGTGAAAGCTGTCTGCGCTAAAAGAAGCCAACACTTCTCTAATGCTCTACTTACTGGGTTATAGAGAAAGAAACAAATAGGTATATTGATCTGTCATCGGAATGGTTGTCAATAGACTTATCATAAGTAACAGAAGAAACAAAACATGCACATATGAAAGAAAATCGGTATAGCCTTATGAGAACAGGGCAATAATGGTAGGAAGAATCAATAGAGAGAACAGATAAAGAGTTTTTGGTGCTCTTCGTGTATGAGTTGTATTTGCATTTAGCTCCTTCAATAGAAAGACGATAAAGAGTTACTGTAATTGCTATTGGTTATTGTTGCAGAGGATCTCAAGTCCTTGAAAATGATCCAACTGTTATGACCACTATAGTAGTAACTGTTTAATTTTTCATAAACGTTTATGGTCTAATTCATAGAATTCTCAATGTTGGGTATTTTAAGCAATTGAATTCGTATTTAAATTTGAACACATGATAATCTAACATGTTTGGTTTTACATTAAAAATTGACGTTTTGAAGACTTGGCGAAACTAATTATATAATAAGAAACTAACGTTATACGAAAAAAATATATATTTTTTTACCACAACATCACAATCAACACACCATCCGAATTATTTATATTTCAAACAGTACAAAATATTTATCTGTAAAGATTAATCTTTGTGGTAATGTTTATGAAGATTTTTTTTTTTTAATTTCATACAAATATTTTTTTTAATAAACAAAGAAATATAACTAATAGATGATAGAGTATTGAAATTTAATACGAGGTGTGAACGAAAATAATTAAAGTACTTAAATTTTAATGCTCAAATAAGTACTTTTTTCCTTGTCTTACAATGAAAAAATGTTACAGGCCAAATAACTTAAATTCAAAATGCGATGCCACTACTATAGTGAGGCTCTGTTAAGTTGAGCTATAACTTTGAAATATCTACCTTCTTTGGGGAGTAGTGTAATAAGGACGAATTATTAGCGCTGATTTAAGTTAGATTTCTTTTTTCCTTTGTGAAACTACTGCAAAAGTGACTCAACTCAATGCACCTTTGAAACAAAACTAGAATTTCTAACAACTTACGTAATTCGATTATGACTCCTTAATTTTTATTGCACTTTCAAAATTTTTCTACAATTTACTATACAGTCTATTGTAGAATAATTTTATATGTAGAACAGGACATTTCAACAATTTAGGTAGGAAAGGCAGTTGAACCCCCCCCCCCTCGCTCCTTTAAATAACGGGCCTGTTTTTAGTTTAAGAATTTCAATTGCAGTAATTTTTTAGTGTTTTGCATTCTTTAGAATGAATACCTTTTCCACTCCAATAGCAGTTGCTTTTTTTTACTAAAGCGTTGTTAAAATGAATGAAGGTATTGAAATGTAATTCAGTTGTTTTCTATTTTTTTCTCTCGAATTAGTATGCGAAAACAAATTATAACTGGTGCCGCCATCTATTAGTGAACAGTAAAGGGCTCAATTACGATTATCTTGAAAAGAGGCTTATAGTGTATTTTTTGTGTGATAAAGAATCGCTAGATGATTTTTCAACTGACTATATTTCGCTTAACAGTAAAGATTTCATGATTTTATTCCTGTATTCCTGTTCAAACTTAATGTGACATTGTCATTCCGTAAAAATATAAGAGGAAATTTTTAAAACACAGTAAATGAATGAATTAATCAAAATGACTGTTTTTTCAAATCATCCTTGTCATCTAAAGACTGTAACCACTTTTCATTTAAGTTTGTTCTTTATGCATATAGCGTGAAATGATGCTAGACGCACTTTCGTGTGAATCAAATTATTTCTAATTTGCTCGTAATTTCAGTTTTGTTTCCCTTCGTTAACACAATACATGCCCTTTCCTATTTTGAGTAGTATACTCAAATAACTCTTTATTTGCTTATGTAAGACATGTTTCTTGATTTTAGGTGCTACTTTTTTAATATTTTTTCCTTACCTGATTCATTTCTGTTGATTTTCGCTAATGACTAAACGCAAAGAAACTAGATTCATATCACATTGAAATACAGAAATACAGTAACTTCTTGTTACATAGAGCCTGGTTATATCGCTTACTCAGATATATCGCGCTTTTCGTTTGTGTCCTAAAAATGATTGCGAAAAAAAAAAAATGTTGTAATAATTCCCCCCCCCCCCCCATTTTTTTTAATCAACGAACTAAAGGGCAGAGTGTCTATAAACTTCATTAGGTGCAGTTTTAACTAATCGATCGTATTCCACTAGAGAATTAAAAGATTTTTAATTGATGTTTTACTATTTTTTTATTTATGAGTGGTATACTAATTTTCTTTCGTTTTTATTGAGAAAATTGTCCTAATATTATAATAAACTAATACTCTTGTAGATGCACATGCCATTATTTTTTTCGTTAGTTGAATCCTTACTTTTTACACTCAGGCACATTGAAAATAGCGACCCAAGAAGAAAGCATCGGATTGAAATGAAATTTAATACACATAATGATACAGATGAGATATTCACTTGTTCTCAAAATCAAGACAATTGAACGAATACAGGGTGTGAAAGGACACAAATACAGCGCAACTTCAATAGCGCGTTGCATCTCTAGCTGCAATACATGCCGCCACACGGTCCGGCATTGAGTTGATTAGACACCTGATGTTGTCCTGAGGCAGATGGGCCCACAAATTTGGAACAGCCAACTCCGAATCACGCACAGAGTAACACGATGGCATCTGACGTTTTAGCTGATCCCACACATGCTCGATAGGGGATAAGTGGGGGGAGCGGGCCGACTATGGAAGAGTCTGAAAATGACGTAGGAAGTCTTGAACAACTCTTGCTGTATGCGGACGAGCATTATCTTGCTGGAAAATTGTCCCTGGGAGACCATTAAGGAAAGGTCCTACATGGGGTCAAAGAATATCATCAACGTAGCGTTGGCCGGTTAAGTTTCCACGCATCACAATTAGATTGGACCGGCTATCATAGGATATGGCCCCCCAGACCATTACACCAGCTGTGCGGGCAGTGTGACGTAGAACAGGTGGGAGGAATTGTACCGCTCACCTGGGCGCCTCCACACCCGTACACGGTTAACATCAGTCCCTAAAACAAACCGAGACTCATCACTAAACACAACTTTTTGCCAATCTGTGACATTCCACATTGATCTGGCTTGGCACCACTGTAGACGCAGTCGCTGATGTTCCGACGATTTCTTCTTGGGTCGCTATTTTCAATGTGCCTGGGTTTATAATAACAAGAGCGATGTAATGAGGGGTACCTGTATTGATATTTAAAAGAGAAACTAAAACATGAACAAGCCAAAGATTACAAAACATTTAATAGTAGAAAATAGTAAAAGTCTCAAGAAGACATTGGCACATTTTAAAAAACGTAAATGTTTTTTTTTTATTTATTAAATGATTACGATGTTTTTTTTAAATGGCGTGAGGATTCTTTAAATGAGAGGAAGCACCAATCGCGCGCAGAAAACCAGGGGCTAAGATTTGCTTCTGGAAAAAACCTTTGACAAGCAGTAAGCAAAGAGATGTTTCTTCTGTCCAATTTTCAAATGTGCCAACGAGTCCCTTTCGTCGTCATTGTATCTATTTAAAAATGGAGCGGTCGAGCGGTCCGTTTCGGTCACAAGATCAACCACCACCTCTCCGAGGTCAAACTTTAGGAGTTGAGCATTTTGTTTTGAAAAAAAAAAAACTTTGAGACAAGAACATGTAAAACTGAATGCCTACTAAAGAATGAAAGATCTTCAGACTAAAAGCAACAAAAACAACAACTTGATAGTTTAGGTTCTACGACTGAGCTTTGCTTTTAATGTTTCATCTTACACTGCACATGTGCAAATTGTTCAATATGAGTTTGATTGCTCTGGAAAGCTTTATTGCGTATCGGTGACTTCATATTATTACTTAAATACTTGTTGTAGAATTATTTTTAAAAAATGCGATTGAGTTTTTTGTTAAGTGGACAATATCTTACATGCATTTGAATGCGTTAGAATTTGGCAACTGAAGGGATCCCTCAAGATTTAAGTACATATTAAACGCGGGATATTAAACTTTTTAAAGCCCTAACAATTCTCAGTAAATTTTTCAACTTTTAATACCGAACCAACAGTGAGATAAAATGGTGTAAATCATGATATTAATTCTGATGATTTAAGTTGTTTGTTTCGTAAAATACACCGACTAAAATTTTGCATCTAAAATAAAGAAAGTTAATATCAACAGCTATTAATATATTTAATAGTTTACTTTTTATACATTCTATGCAAACAATGCGGTTAAACATCTTCAGCTATTAAAAAAAGTCATCACAAGTGGTGAAATTTATATATTTTTAGAAACGCCTAGCAATTGAACTAAAGAAGGGATGTAATCGTATTTATTTTCAAAAAGGTAAATTTGCTCCGTCGTAAGACTGATTCCATTACCTTTAATTAAGGGATTTCTTAATTTTATTAGTCTCCACTTCTACGGAGATGCCTGAAAGACATGACAAACGCGAAAGGAAATAAAGAGAAAAAAAAAACACTTTTCATTGCACTTGCAGTAAATTAAAGTGGAATTTTATTTTTGAAATCAAGAGCACTTAGTTAATTAAAACAGTCAATGATTTGAGTGATATTTATCTACTCGTAGAATCTTAGAACTGTTTTTTTAAAATAAAAGGTGGTGCAGCTTGTCATAAATGACATAAAGAAAGATATAGTCAATATTCCGCCCATATTTATTTTATGGCGTTGAGAAATACTTAAAAGCCTGATGCAAAACATAATTAAGTATTGCTGGAGGCGGCGTGAAAAATTGGAATTCGAGCATTTTTTGAGCTAGGAAATGATCAAATAAATGAGATAGACTTAAGTACTAGGAATTTTTGCAGGATAAAAGTTTTTTTTCGGCATTATTTATTACAAAAATTATATTTTATCTTTGGTCTGTTTTCTGTCAAAAATAGCTTCAAAAACAAGAATAAAATTTATATTGTTTTATATGAAAAAGGCCTTGTGACGCACAAAACCGGCAAAATAATTGGATACACGTACTTTGAGTTACTCTGACGCCCTTTATCAATGAAAAAAGCTGTAAGGAGATTTAAATAATTCAAGTGATCTCCATATATTATTTCTCTAAGCCGAATCCTATACCCGGTCGAAACTCGCTCATTTCTTTATCGAATTGCATGAAAATTTATGATTTTGAAGTTTATCCCGCGGGCTATTGACGAAAATTAGACCCACCCTCTAAAAAGTGTCGGTTCGTTTTTTATTCGAACTTCAATTTTTGGGCACAAAATTGACTCTATCTAGCGAAATAATTGTCGTATCGTCTCCATTTTGATTTCATTCGAAAGATTAAAAAAAATGCGTTCTTTAGAACGTTTCTCCGCTAGCGCCGCGTAACGAGAATCTCGAAAATCCACGTTTAAGCGACTTATAAGCGATTGAAGTTTGAAAAAGTTAAATTTTTTGCTCAACTGTTAAAATCGTTACCATTGTTGTTCAAATCAATTTTAAATGCGACATTTCAAGCCAAGGCTTAGCTCGGTAAACCTTAATTGTAACTTTTATTGTTTCAAAATACTATGGTAGTTTTGCGATAACGTTAGTATTTAGTTTAGTAGTAGCCTTGGGTATTTGATTTTAATATAGGGTATCACTTTTGTAGTAGTTGTAAAAGTGAACCTGTCTTTGATCTCTTTGAAAAGTTGTCAGAACGACGCAGGGGTGCCCATCCCCCCCAAGCTCAATGGCGCAAATCCCCCCCCCCCCCCAAATTTTTCACAACCCTATTGTGCTTTTTATTTTTGTCCCTCTTTTTTATTTTATTTATTTTTTTAAACATATTTTTTTTATTTCTTAAATATTTATTTATGTTTTTAAATATTATTTATTTTTTTGATATTTTTATTTATTTTTTAAATTATAATTTTTTTTTTTATATATGTTATCAATTTTTTTAAAGTACTGAGTATGCGCAGAATTGAATTGCTTTTTGTCTCTTCCAGATATTCCAAGCACACACACGCACTAAATAAACAAATAAATAAAAAATAATAATAAAGAAATAATTGAAATTAAAAAATAAATTACTGAATAATTTTCATTTGAAAAAATCAGTGAATAATTTAAATTTAAAAAATAAATTTAAATAAATAAATAAGTTTTAAAAAATCCCCCCCCCCCAAAATTTTGATGGCGCAACTTGCGCCATAATCCTCCCCCCCTGTGGGCACCCCTGGAACGACGGCAGTAGATGGCGATGTTGTGCAAAGGTACAAGATTTTACAATGCCAAGGAACAGGGTACCAACAGGCAGACAAACAGGAAGGTGTCTACTACCTAGACAATATTAGACAATTCAACAATGCTTGGCCTTCGCTTCAGTCAAAGTGGACTCAGTTAACATTCCTGGCAGAGGTCCATATTGTTTTAAACTACATGGTCAAGTGTACCATATGATCGGGAACTTGCAACCTCCGGCAGGGGACTACACCAACTTACGCTGGACTTTTCTTTATAGATTTAGACACTGCGCTGTAACTTCGGGCAGATATTGTTTTTTTTTTTTTTTTTTTTTTTTTTTTTTTTTTTTAATTTCAAATATAAAAGTTAATAAAAATTTCATTGGTGTAGATCTTTCTTATAACACCGCGACATTGTATGAGAATTATTTTGCTATTTATTTGCATTTCAATATTGCACATTAAATTTCTCCAGAAGCGTAGTCATTTACTACGCATATTACTACGTTCCATCCTTTTATTAGTTTGTTTCTTGAAAATTGAGAAACATTATTATGCATTAATATTCATATAGCCTGTATGTCGAGTCTATATATCTGTGTAAGCCCATTATAAATGTTTACACTCGCACATACAAGTGAGTGATGGAAAAATAGTTAAATAATCAAGTTTCTTTTCTATTGCTCTAGTAAGTAAGGGAAACTGAGATTGTAGGACCAAGCAGCACGTTGGATAGGGTCCGATAATTTTATTACTACTTATACTTTTTCTTTTAATTTATGACCAACGAATAGCATTTATAGTCCTACAAATCCTATAGCAAAGTCGCATGGTACAACTATATTGAACAAGTTTCATTTTGGAAAAATAATTATTGCTTTTTTTTTTTCCAGTGCGGAATCATTTTCATAAGTTTGAAACTTTTTATTATTATTTGTTTTCATGAAGGATTTGAGTAATAAATTGCACTATTTTCCTGAAGTACTGTATTACCCCGCGTTAGCCGGCATGCCGGAAAAAGTCATGCCGGATAGTTCAAAGTTCATTTGCAACAAGAAAAAAAATAAATTTGTCTTCTCAGTTTCAACCGCAAAGCAAGCAACTATAAGGAAAAATAATAATAAACGCCTTTCTCAAAAACAAACCAATGAAGTTCAGATCTCCGAGACGAAATAAATCATGATGGTTTGATGGTGCATTATCTTGCTATTATTTATTAACATTTTTACAAAATTAAATCGTTTAATTGTATTAATAAAATGATCTATACTGCCGTGTTACAAAAGTGATATCTGCACTGAGCGGCAAATGCAGAAATCACTTCTTAATGTTTTATGCCTCTATAGATGGCACTTTTTTCGAAATTTTATTTTAATATTTCCCGTTCACAAATGACCATAAAACAATATATTTAGATAATATATGTTGCAACAAAGTATACCTCGGGACAATAATTCAATTTTCATAAAAAGTGCAGATTAGATTTTTGTGCTTGGCACACCAGTACATAATTTATATTATTTTAAAAGTTTTTAGTGGTTTTGGGATACTATGAAATTATTTTTTCCAACCTCGGTTTTTTCTGCATGCCGGAAAGGACCAAGTACGGGTCATAGAAAATCTGGTGACCCTCAAATTTTGTGGGATGTCAGCTAGCACGGGGTAATACGGTAAGATCCTTTAGTTCATAACTATTTGCAGTCTGCTTACATTTTGTCGTAAAGGGGAAAAATATGACAGCATTGTTTTCAAATCAAACACATTTGGTATTGTTCCATTTTTAGAAAACCTACAAAAACTAACACTTTTAGATTAATTAGAAAAGCAAAATTGTAGCAATAGCAAAGTGAAGTTGATAACGAAGTTGTTCGGATTCTTGAGAAAATGTATATGGTTCTGGCATAAATACCGCAAAAGTAGAAGTTGGCCAATTCAATATTTTAACCTATTATATTTTCGCATATCAGTAGAAAAAGATCTTTTTGATAGGTAAAGTCATACTGTGTCTGCCGTGGAGTTTAAGAAATAAGCACCAGTATTCAGAGCATAACTTATAATTTTCCCACTAAAAAAAAAACAAAAATCTTCCACATACGTTTGAAATAAGTCATTAAATCTATATTTTCGTACAAAACGTATCCGCAAACTAAGCGCAATAAATATAGAAGGCATTAAAACCATTATATGCATTAAGTTTACTTTATCTAAAAGGGGGGAAAAGTTTGCATGTATGTAATTCCGACATGTGTTTTTGTTTATTTCTGATTGGCGCAAGTTTTCAAATATTTGTGATTCAATAGTTATGACACTATTGTATGAAATTTTTCACGTCAAAAAAAATTAAGTCACTCTTGCACTTAATTTTCCTCAGCAAATAATACTGTATTTTTTCAAATTACATTCAAACATCAGTTAGTCTTAATTTCAAAAGTTTTTGAGAAGAAAATACAGAGCTAGTTTAGTGAAGTAAATTAATAATTTTCGAAGATTAAGTATCAAATAAAGGTCGACACTGAAACATAGTTTAGAAACAAACCTTTTAAAACATTAACTATTAATCTCAGTAAGGCTGGACAGTAAGTTTGTGACCAAAACCTCTTAACATGATCCATGACAGAGAATAAGGAGCCAGGAGACAGAGCTGTCCAACCGGAGAACATCAAAAAGTATCGAAAACTTTTGAGAGGGACTGCAATTGTGTTCCAAGTGGCAGCAGTGATAAATAAAAAGCGGAAGTGTCTACCGCGGCTACATCCGACTTGAGAAATGTATGACTCTCTATGAAAGACTTGAATGAGCCTATCCTTCTTGAAAAGAAACGAAGAAGAAATCATCACTGAATGATTCACAAGAGTTTTCAAATCCATCTCGTTCCCGGCGCCACCCTTTGAGACCTAATAGACTTGGAAAAAGGAGGGGTTTTCGACAAATTTCCGACAGAGATGTAAGTGCTCGCCTACCTGTTAAAGTAGTTTACACTGTAAAAAATGAATGTTGTTTTTGCAGAATAATACAGCTAATTTCACAGTAAGTTTACAGTAATAAACTGTAAAATTGCTAGTTTACAGTAATAAACTGTAAAATTACTAGTTTTGCAGTAAGAAACTGTAAAATAGCTAGTTTTACAGTTGTAAACTGTAAACTTACTAGTTTTACAGTAATAAATTGTAAAATTACTAGTTTTACAGTAATAAATTGTAAAGTTACTAGTTTTACAGTAGTAAACTGGAAAATTGCTAGTTTACAGTAATAAACTAAAATTACTAGTTTTACATTTTATTACTGTGCGTTTTGTAGTTTTAAACTGTAACTTCTGCTGCCAGTAGTACACTGTTGTTTTTACAGTATAATACAGCTAACTTTATGGTAATAAACCGTAGCATTGTTAATTTTACAGTAATAAACTGTAAAATTGCTAGTTTTACAATAATAAACTGTGAAATAAATAGTTTTACAGTATTACGGCGCTTTTACAGTTTTAAACTGAAACCTCTGCTTTCCGTATCATACTGTAAAAACAACTTATTTTTTGCAGTGAAGGAAAAAGGATATATTTTTTGCTCTGGGGAAAAATAGATACATAGTTTCATGAGCGTAGTTAGTATTTTCTACGGGGAGCAGGGACATCATTTCAAGTTTTTCCAGTCGGGGGGGGGGGGGGGCAAAGGGTCCAAACTCAATGCAATTTCATCGGAAAACATCAAAAGCCACGCCCACTTATACGCAAATACATTGATTTCTCAAAGTCAGGGGGGCTGGCAATTGACTCCCCCCTGCCCCCCCCTACACGACGGTCCTGACGGGGAGAGGGTTTGTTGTTAGAGTTCTTGAAAGTATATTTAAACAAACCAATACATATAAATGTGATTTAATCAAACCAAGATATTTGTTTGTTTGTGTAAGGCCAACCCTCTCTGTTTGCCTATATTTATCACAAATTCACTAGGAAAAAATACAAGGGGAAGCTCCACTCTTACGCATAATAACAAATCGAAACTACCATTTGCGAAATTACGACTGATCAAAAGTATGTTTTTAATATTTTATTGAAATGAAATGTTTTTTTCTCTCTATTGAAGGAAAATATACGACAGATTTACATTAAAAAAAAGAAAGAACGAAAAACCACATACACTAGGTGGCCAAAAGTATCCGGACACTTTCAAAAATTCACATTTTTACATATAGCTCGAGAAATAAGTGATCAATTGTTCTTTAACTTTAGTCATACAAAATATAGGCTTCACCAAATATTTCCAAGTTGAAATTAAATTACCCTTGCATTTGGGGGACGACAAGAAGGGGGTTGAAAGAAAAACCGCTTTTTGACCATAACTCTTCGAAAATAGCTCGGAATAAGCTATCAATTTCAGTAATTAATTAGCATACTATGTATAATTACTGTACAAATTTTTATGAACGTACCACTCTTACTTCTGAAGATATGAAACAGTTTTGAAAAAACGGCAATTTTATTTGAAGGGTTTTTGCTCATAACACGCAGAGTTTTTAATCAAACCATATCACAACTTCAAGAAAGATGACAAAATACAAGAGAAAGAACATACTAAAGCGGTAAATAAAAATATTAAAAATTCGATGAGATATGAACGTTAAAAGGAAATAATTTTTCACGGCGCATGCGCGAACGACAGAAATTTATAACTACAAAAATAGTGTAGCCTGATTTATACTGCATCTTATAAAAAAAGTTCCAGTTGAATATCATGAAAAATGAAAAAGATATCAGCGATCTAGTGAGCTGTATTTCATTCATTCGCAGGCAAAACATAAATCGCAAGGGGTTGTCCACAAATAGTGTGGTGACAATCGATCATTTTTTTTCAATGTTAAATTGTATACAGTTTGAAAATTTATATTCGGCATTGTAGTCACATTTCGTTTATTCGGCCAAAAAGACCTTATACGTAGGTGGCCAAAAGTATCCGGACACCCTCTGAAACGTTGGTTTTGAACGACGACGCAATAACCTTCAATTTAAAAATAGCTCTTTGTGGACAGACCCACACTATTTATGTATTGTCTGAGAATCGATGAAATACAGCTCACTAGATCGCTGATATCTTTTTCATTTTTCATGATATTCAACTGGAACTTTTTTTATAAGATGCAGTATAAATCAGGCTACAATATTTTTGTAGTTATAAATTTCTGTCGTTCGCGCATGCGCCGTGAAAAATTATTTCCTTTTAACGTTCATATCTCATCGAATTCTTAATATTTTTATTTACCGTTTTAGTATGTTCTTTCTCTTGTATTTTGTCATCTTTCCTGAAGTTGTGATAAGGTTTGATTAAAAACTCTGCGTGTTATGAGCAAAAACCCTTCAAATAAAACTGCCGTTTTTTCAAAAATGTTTCATATCTTCAGAAGTAAGAGTGGTACGTTCATAAAAATTTGTACAGTAATTATACATAGTATGCTAATTAATAACTGAAATTGATAGCTTATTCCGAGCTATTTTCGAAGAGTTATGGTCAAAAAGCGGTTTTTCTTTCAACCCCCTTCTTGTCGTCCCCCAAATGCAAGCGTAATTTAATTTCAACTTGGAAATGTTCGGTGAAGCCTATATTTTGTATGACTAAAGTTAAAGAACAATTGATCACTTATTTCTCGAGCTATATGTAAAAATGTGAATTTTTGAAAGTGTCCGGATACTTTTGGCCACCTAGTGTATAACAGTCTCTTCCCACTTGTTTGTATTTTTTTTTTATTATTTTCAACACTTTTATAAAACGACAAAGTATAAAATATTCTATTGAAGAATATTTTTGGCAAAAATGAAACGGAGGAGGACTTCCTTTGTGCATCTTCTCAGATAAATAACTCAAATTTGGTTGTTGTACCCTTTGAGTTATTTATAAGGAAATGCACACTGCCTAGCACGCATATATTCTTTTAGTATACTGCTAAGGGTAGTTCATTAACATTACGAGATGTAGGGGATGGAAATATGATTTTGAATCTGATAAATATGCAAAAACGGGTTTTCGTAGTTAATTGTAAATACATATCAAAGCAAATATAACCATTTATTACCTTACACAGAAGTTTTGTGCTCCCAAAATCCTGAAATACGGTCTCTATCGCAGCAGGCATTTCCAAACTTACATTGCATAATTGCCATGTGATTTTAGGTGCCCTGCAAAGTGTTTCTACAAATAGTAAATTTCAACATATACGGGCATAATTTAGACACACTTATTTATTGTCAACTAATGTTTATATATCTAACAATATATATTATTTATTCGACAAGATACGTGTTATCTTGTATTCTGCCGTGGGCAGGTAAAGGGCAGTAACTGCAAAATTTTCGATTTTCATTTTTTTGCATTTTTGAAATCTATGTTACATTAGTTTTATGGTACAAGCATCTTTTTTTGGTTTCCGATGAAAAAAAACTGTTTTTTAACCAGTGGTAATTAGCAGTAACTGCATTTTTCGTTACGATGGGCAGGTAAACGGCAGTATCTGCATGTCTGCAGGATGAACATAATATGAATCGCTGTGCAAAACTTGCATCAAGCCGCAAAAACCGTTTTCCTTTGTACCTAAACAGAGCGAAAGTAGGGGTGTCCTAATGGGAGGTCACGGGAGGTCATTGGTTGCATTTGAATGTTCCCAAGGGGGTGTTTTATTCATTTTTGGGGTGAATCAGTGTTAATATCAATGCAGATTTGAGTGAGACAAATTGGCATTTCCACTTGGCGATATATCGCCAAGCTTTTGGTCGCCAAGTGCTTGTCGCCAACTTGGTAATATATCGCCAAATTGGCGACAAATTTGGCGAAAAAAATTATTTTATGAGTTTGGGCTCAATTTAGCGCTTTTGGCGGTATTTTGCGAAAAATCCACTGAATGATGAAAAAATCGGCGATATTTTTAAAATGAATGGTTGTAAATCATTTTTTGCATTATTCGTGGTACATTAGGGGCGTAAACGTTAGAATTGTTATCTTGCTTATTCCAAGCACTATTTAAACATTTAAGGCATCTACTAAGAAATTTACACGTAAAAGGAAGTAGTGTGGGGTCCATACCAGGTTGTTTTCTTTCAAATAAAGTTTCTCTCCACTAGCAGACAATATTTTTCACGATTTCAAAGACACACAGGCAGACGATAAACAAAAATGCAGCAATGAAATGATTTTATTTACATTGTTTTGCTTTCTTTTAATTACAGTTGCTTTCATACTAACAGACGATAGTTTTTGTAGTTTAATCCCTAGCTGTTTTAATAGTGCTATAAAAAAATCGTCAGCACAACAAGCATTTCAAGCGCTCTTTTTCTCAAAGTGATTTCTTGTTTTGATGCAAATTACAAAGCATTAACTGATTTGTAGTAATTTTAAAACATCTGATGTGAACGCCACACTACTTCCTTTTACGTTTAAGTTCCATAATAAATAACTCAAGTGTTAAAATAGTACATTAGAGTGAGCAAGATAACAATTCAAACATTTACACCCCCAGTTTGTCCCGAATCAATGCAAAATAATGTTTTCAATGATTTATTTTCTAAATATCGCCAGTTTTAACATTATTAAGTGATTTCTCCACAAAATATGCTCAATAGCGCCAAATTGAATCCAAATTTTTTTTAAAAAAATCATTTTTTCACGAACTTTGTCGCCAACTTGGCGGCAAACACTAGGCGACCAAAAGTTTGGCGATATATCACCAAGTGGTTGTACCAAATCATATTACTCAATTTGCATTGAAATTAACATTGATTTTGCCCACAAATGGGTAAAAGACCCCCTTGGGAACATTCGAATGCAACCACAAGGGGAGGTGCACAACTAGACCACCCTCAGAGCCTACATACCAAACTAGAAGCTTCTACGGCATATAGTTTTTTAATTATGCGACATACATACATACGCACATACATAGAAACATACGTACGTACATACAGACGTTACGAGAAAACTCATCGTAATTAACTGGGGCATGGTCGAAAAGGATATTTCGGCTGTTTATATGTTAGTAGGTACATATGCACGTGCTGATAGGTCGAAAAACTACTCAACATTCATTCGGGGGCGAGCAAAATTAAAATATAGACCGAAATTTGAGTGAAATTTTCTTCGAGATCACAATACTTCCTTCACTAAGTAAAAGAAAGTAAAAATGGCTGAAGAATCATCAAGTTTTGCTTCATATTTTGCATAATACAATACAGTTTCATTATACTTTTTAATTATATTTCGCGTTCGTTTATATTAAATCTATATCAAGGAACACGGTATTTATGTATATTTTTAAATAAACCATATCATTCACAATGCGATAATATATTTCGTAATAACATATCTACTTCGCATGTTGTCGAATATGTAAATACTGGACATTTAGTAGCATACTCTGCAGTTACTGCCGACTGCCAGTCAATTCCGCATGACAATTAGGGTGAAAAGGGCAGGTAAAGGGCAGTATCTGCTTTACCTCTCTTTGCGCTTGCAAAATCAAAATTCAATCGATTACCCAAAAAATATATCGGTATAAACATATAGTATCGCCTATGTTCGAAGTTCAATGTTTTATTGATCTTTGTGGGAAATCAAAAACGCGTTTCTTCAAATATCTCGAAAACTCATTTTTGCAGATACTGCCGTTTACCTGCCCACGGCAGTATTATCCTCTATATATGTTTTCATTCATTTGTTTACTTGTAATGAAGACTTCATATTGAAAATGATATATTGGGCATTTGTAGATGATGTAGGATATCGCACGAGGCATTAATATTTAAATGCACATCTGCATGGCCTTGTACATTCACTCTAGAGGTGGATCAAAAGGGTGTTAAATCATCCATTTATTTCGGATTTTTCCTGCAATAAATTAACACTTTGTTTTCATTCTGTGAGCACCTTCTTGTATCAATGTTGCATTATGTGAGAAAATTCTGTTTTATTCTAATTTATGTTGGTGTACATGTTTTTACACACATAATGTCCGAGTTAGTTTGTTTGCAAACGTTTCCTATAAACCTTTCATAAACATTATCTATTCATTTTTTTTAAATTTATTGAACAATCTTTTTAATACTAGTTGTTTTTACAGTATGTAAAGCTCTTCATTCTTACAATCTTTTTAATGCCGAGAGAAAGCATAATTACACTTGCTCATATGACAAGAAAGAAAATAATTGCACAACATTTCCAATTAATTTTCTTTTGTATAACCACAAAAACTTTAAAGATATTTTTAACTTTGCATTCAAATTTATTAATGCATACTTTCTCTTGGGAACCAGATTATATCTTTAGAAAAGCAAAGCTCCTTTGTGTTGAAGAAAGATTGAGAACAATAAAAAATTAATATTGGACGTTAAAATATTCTAAAGCAGCTTTCTTGCGTTTAATTTTGTATCAGTTGATACAGAATGTTTCTGGTATTATATTTGCAGAAAGAATTAATTTAACAAGGTTTAATAAAGGTCTTTTGTGAAGAAATGTGAGATAGAAAAGACAATTATCTGTAATTTTATCTTTTCATTCTTTAATAAGAACGTACAACAAAAATAGGTCGAAGCAGTTTTTATCTACATTATTTATGAAATCTTACCTTTTAATCGAAAATATTTAATATAGTACCTGCCTTGTAATTGTGTTAGTAATAGAACATGTTCGTGAGTATTTCTTTTATGTATTTCATTTCAAATTTAAGTTGAATCTTGCAATGGGGAACTGAGATTTATGTAGCTGTGAGTTGTTCTCTCAATTCCAGGTCAAATATCAATGGTAGAATAAATAGCATACGGCATTTATCAAGGTTTGTTCATAATATTTAGCTGTAAATGATTTTATTGTTTAAACCAAATCGTTCAATTAGCAAACTATAACTATTTAATACACTTGGTATATTACCCAACTATGCATCGTTTCTCGGAAATTGCAAGCAAGGAGTTTTTTTTTTTTTTGAAGTCTTTGATTATTAAGAGTGTAAAAAATGTTTTATGCGGAGAATCAAGGCTGGCTATTAGATTTTTTTTCTTTTCAAAATTATAGGCACAATTTGCTAATACCGCTCTGGTGACTAATCAAATCATGCCAGCAAGCATTTTAACTTCTTTAACATGCTATTTTAAATTAAATCTTTCTTAAATTATTTTTTCAAAAACAATAGTTCTAACAATTCTCCTGTATCCTGTAACATGAACCCTCTAAAGTTTGCTAATGTCATAAAAAACAGAGAAAAAACTATTTATTTCAAATACACAGCACCACCATATATATATATATATATATTTTGGTGACACAATAATCATAATTGCAGTAATTAAAACAATTATCTGTTTAATGCGTGTAAATCATGATTTTTTGATCACTAACTTTCTTGTAGATTTATAGTTTTCTTTCAGCTTAAAAATGTTACTTCTGTTACCACTGCATGTTACTCGTTGTTTGTCTGCATCCTTTTGATTGGAGAATAAAATTAAGAAACATAAACTGTTTATCATAAATATGGGTTTAAATGTTATATACTTATGCTTAAAATATAGATGATATTTTTCACATATAGAATGTAGCAATATAATAGAATATAACAGCGGAATGCAAATTACACTTTTATGGTAAGTTTCATTTAAGAGGAGATATTCCTCGTAGATATCTTCTTAACATAACTTTTCACCTAGTCCTTTTTCTTCAAAAATGGAGAAATGTTTTTTTAAGACTTACTGAGGTTGATACGAAAAATGTCTCCTCACTAAAATATTCTTTTAGCTCTATTGATATTTAGTCTTTTTTCATTAGAGCAAACTTTGCTGTTTAGTTTCTTACTTCAAATGCATAGCACCAGCAGTACCGGTTATAACATTTTTTTTCATTGTATAATATTCAAGTCTGATTTGCTCTGAAAATGTTAACTCCTAACCTAAAAAAAAAGTAAAAACTACTGTAATCTTATAACAATCTTGTGGGAAATTCCCTAAACTTTCCTTTTGGAAGAGTTTTATCAAAGCATTTACACAAATATTAATTAAACTATAACTATTATAAGAACATGTATGTTCACATATATTTAAACTTTTAAACATATGAAGGGCAAGGGGGAAAAAAGATGAAAGTGACCAAAAAGCAATTTCAAGAAAAACGAAGAACGAAGTTTGATTTCTCGTCTACTCCCTTTGTAGTTAATAGAGTTTTCATGCACATTTCGGTCGATTCTCATCTTTTTTCCCCCTTGTTGTTCTACCAGATGATATTAATCCTTCATAGCCCCTAGATAGCGCTAATATCTCAAAATTGACGAAAAAGTGACTTTTATATTTTTCCCCCTAGCCCTTCATATTAATGCCTCTTTTTTAATGCGTGGAAAAACTAGGCCTCAGTTGCAAGAGTTCCCTCACTTAAGCAATTAGTTTTAAAATAGCGTTACGATTTGACAACGAAATCTACCTTAAAAGACAGACCTTTTTAAAGCATTCCGATAGAATAATTTTAAATACATGTTTTAATGACAAGCTGTTTAATAATTTTTCACAGAGAAGACTGCATTTTTCAGTAGGTTTCTAAGCATTTGATCTGATACAGTTTCGTTCTACCATTTCTTAGCTAATAAACTTAGTTAAAATACTCACCTAACTTAAAAAAATTTTTTAAAAATTCACCTTTACAAAAGAAAAAAAGTGCACTTTTGGCAATTAACTTCTGTCCATATCAAGCATTTTCAACGACATATTTTGTTTTGTGATAACTAATCGGTTCGTGACATAGAAAAACTTCCCAATGTGGCGAAAAGTTCTAACCACCATCCTTCTCTTTTCCATTGCTTTTTCCCTTAATAAAGACACTTATTCAAGATAATGTTACAAGAAAGTAGATTGTATGCATCACCCATTACACCGGTTTTGTCCCCACGCTCTCTAACGGAGCAATATTTTGGCATCGTCTTTTGACATCTATGTAATGGAATCCATTCAAATAGCAAGCAACTACTAGTCTTGGGCATAGGAGAAATGTGGATGCCATGACATGTAATGAACGAAGTAAAGAATGTGGTATTGTCTTGGAAACTCGCTGTGAGGAAATTGATAAATGGCAAAAGAATTTCATCTCTGTCTTGGGCTAAATATGATAAAGCCTGTTGATTCTAGATTCTTCTTACTGCAACAAGTTTCTTTTACATGAGATTCATATGTGTTTTTTGGATGCTTTATTATATTTGATTTGGATAGAAAAAAAATGAACAATTTCATAAAATTAGCCTCAACGAAGTAAATTAAATTGTGCTAACGTAAACGAATGGTTATTTTGTTAAGTTCGTGTAACGATGAATTGTTGATTTGTAAGTGTATGTTTGCACAACGTTAATTCCCGAAACTGAAGTATTTTGAAACTTTTGTCATTTTTCATAAAAACAAAACGATTTGAAAAATCAATATTGCAGCATAATAATGCAGCAATACTGATGAGTAATTAAAAAATCAAACTGATTAAAAACAGGAATTTGTTTGTAATAAATTCAAGTTTCCAAAAGCAAAATTTTTAGAAAGATTTTAAAAGCTTTCTTTATTTTTAATGATATGGTTTTTCCTCCTAGGCTTCATAGGTTTTATTATTTTGCAAAAGTTTCAATCTATTACTTTAAAACTTTTATTCAGACAAAATACTGCATTAAAAGAACTTTCGGAAACAAAAAGAAAACTTACTTTGTCATGCAAATTAAAAAATATACATTTATTTAGTTCCAAATACGATATAATTTAGTTTTCATGAATTTCAGTGATCACAACACAATGAACCAAGGGACTCGTTATTTACCACTCACAAAACAGTGCAGTAAAAGCCTCGGCAATGTGAGAAAATAAGAAAGCTAAAGAGCTCAAAAAATTCTTTTTTTTTCCTCACTTATGGGAGTCCCCCCCCCCTTAAAAAAGCAATTTATTGTAGCAATCAGGACGGAGGGGGGAGTAAAGCGAGCAGCTGACTTTTTATAAAAAACTCAAGTTTTCTAAACTATAATAACAACCCAGAATATACGGTTAAAAGTGCGCCTTTTATTTTCAAGTTAAAAGGCTGACAGAGATATATGCAAGCTTACAAAATTTTGAATATTATGTATATTTTATATATATTATTAACTTATAATGTTATTTTATGTATATTATTAACTCCAACAAAAATAAGTTCGTCATAAAAAATTTAAAATGTTTTAAAAAACCAGGTTTTTTGAGTTTTATTACACTTTTTTGTGCAATCACTAGAAGTTTTTCTCATCTTGTAATTTTAAAAATAAATTCTGAATGTCTTCCGTTAGTTCTTACGTTATAGATTTCTATAGAAAAATGGAAATCCACATTCCCGGAATAAAGTAATGAAAGTAAACATATGCAACGAACCAAATATTCCTAAATTCACGATACAGCAGAAAAATGTGAATCTGCTTGGAAAAGTTTATATGACCGGTATAGATCGGTAACTAAACTCCGACAAGGCGTGATGTGCTGGCTTTTCGGAATTTTATCACGCGTCCTTGGATTTGATATTTGCTAGCAGCATGAAACAGTCATTGCATCTGACCATCTGGTCGCCCTCCACTTTATGACTTCCGCTCCTGTACCGGATCGATGCGAGTTTCACCTAGCCGGGGAAAAACTCCGAAAGAGATTTCGATCTTGGAAATTTTCTGGTTGCGAAAAGTTTATTCCGATTTTCGTCTTTCTTCTGAGCTGAACCTAATATATTTGCAAAACAGTGGGTTATTTTTTTTGTGACATAAATATTTAGTAAATATGTGCCGTATTGAAGTTAAGTTGTATAGTTAATAACTTATATACGTTTGGAACTCTGGCTTAGTTTTGGTCGCGCTTTACAACTGTTTCAAAGTAGTGCGCGTGTGTCAATTATTGTTTTGTTTTGCATGAGATAGGAAAATCGGTGATTTCGCTAAAAGGGCGATGAAAATATGGAGTTATAACACAGGGCTAAACATGTTTAGTTGGGTTGATTCTTGTTTATATATAAAGGTTATATGTAGGGTACAAATGTTGAGGATAATATGAAACTATGTTTTGTCGAAATTTAAGCTTTTTTTTTTTCTTTCTTTTTTGAGAAAAAAACATATAAATTTCTGTTTAACACAAAACTCAAAAGAACGCTTACATTATGAAGTTAATGTTAGATCGTTTTTTAATGCTTACTTAAAATTATTAATTATCATAATGTACCCAAAAAACCTGTAAGCTAATGTGTGTAGTAATCATAATATGCTTTAAGAACTTTTTTAATTAAACACTGATTACTAGTTACTAAAACAGAGGGCATCATTGTATTTAGTGAAAAAATGCATTATAATTAACATTAGCAATGTAAGTTTAGTAAAAAATACGTGCCCAAGAATTCAGTGCAGGATATTATCTTTTTTGCTTTAACGTAACCCCCATTCGAGGTTGTAAGTGAAACGAGGTACATTCTACATTTAAGCGAAAACCGTTATAGCGCAAATTCTGTTATATCGAAGGCTCCTTTGATCCCCTCAACTTACATTTAAAACCGAAACATAATACGATACATTACACTTCTTGGAGTTCTTTCTTGCTAAAGATATTTAAACACTTAATAATGTTGAATCACATGAAACCAAGGCCATGTATTTCGAACTGAATGAATAGAAATTTTCAAGCGGTTCTAGGTATATTTTCTTTACCATGAAAAAAAGTTTTAAATTATATCTTATAATGTTTTGTTTTTATACAATTTAATGCGTAATTATTAAGTTTATTCTTTTTTTTCCTTTTTATTTGAAATATTTTACGCAGAAGAAAGTAACTGAAATTTTAAAGTTACGCTCGCTATAAGAAAAATATATCTCTACAACAGTCAAAAAAGTTTCATTTTAGCACAAAAATTATTGAACTGTTAATTTTAAGAAATAAGGACACATATACAGTTTGCTTCTGTTTTTAAATTTTTTTCTATAAACTGCTACGTAAAATAAATTTGCAAATGAAAAAAGAATAAACAACAGGATTCAGTTTAAGTACTAAAAGAAAATTGTTTGCTTTTTGTCGCCAATAGTCTTCTAGAAAATCTTACTATCGGGTTTTATTGTTTCAAAACCAAACACAAAATGTGCACTTAAATATATATGTATTAGCATGTCTCCGAAAAAAGTTTTTAGTGCAACATATGCTCAAAAATAAACTTACAACTACAACAAATTCAAAGAAGTCCCGATGCTATACTAATACCCAGCATGTTGAATCACACTTTATACTTATCGCAACAGAAGTAAAATCACCGACATTTGCTTTGTTGCACGCGACAATCACAGAATTTAAACTCGCAATAATTCAGCTAAGAACTTTATTAAGCTATAAAAGTTTGAAGAATTTATTCACCAAATATCCTATTTGCATTCCTAAATAACTCCGAGTCCCAACTTCAGTGCAATAAATTCCTCCGTGGGCGGGAAGTATTAAAACTAATACGATCACTAGATCTCTTCTGTCTCTCTACTTGTACAACTTCATTTTGTTTCCTCCCAAAAGGCAGTTCCCGATGCCCACTTTCCATATCCAGTTAGCAGAAATTCTTTCGTGGAAAAGAGCTTAATAGAATTATTAAGGAGGAGTTTCTGGGAGGCTGTCGTTGGCTCGGTGGAAACTAATGACCCAAAAGTCGACTCGGTGAGGGTACCGCGACACGAGTTTTCCACAGGTTATGCTGAATTGGATTCCACAATAATCGAAACGGAACGATTTGCTTTCGCTTCTCCGTCTTCCTGTTCCATGTTGAAATCTGAAAAATGCCGTTGTTCTATACTCTTGAACGACTCAAAGAAATATTTGTAGATGGTTTTTGGGAACTAGAGGATGAAAAAGAAAAAACAAATCTTGACAGGTTTTTATAAATCAGCATTAAAGAGAATGTGCACGTAAAATAACTGGAGTTTTTCAGCTGCTTCCAATGGATAAAAAATATATAGATGTATATATTCAACAAATATCCTATTTGCATTCCTGAATAACTACGAGTCCCAACTTCACTAATAAGCTCCTCCATGGGCGGGAAGTATTAAAACTAATACGACCACTGGTTCTCTTCTGCCTCTCGTCTACCAAAGATCTCTTTGGTACAACTTCATATTGTTTCCTCTCAAATGGCAGCTCTCGATACCCACTTTTCATATCAGTTAGCAGAAATTCTTTCGTGGAAAAGAGCTTAATAGAATTATTAAGGAAGTTTCTGGGAGGCTATCGTTAGCTCGGTGGAAACTAATGGCTCAAAAGGTGACTTCCACATGTTATGCTGTATTGGATTCCACAATAATCGAAACGGAGCGATTTGCTTTTGCTTTCCCGTCGTTCTGTTGAAATTTGAGAAATGCAGCTCATGCGCGTTTTCTACTTTTGCTCATAAAGAAATAGTTGTAGATTATTTTTGAAAACTAGATGAGAAAGAAAAAAAAGGAATACGAGGGGGTGCTGAAAAGGTCCTTTCTTTGCCACCTTCTTGTTGAAAACTGAAATAGTTTTTGCTACCCTAAGAAAGCTTGTTATCTTGTAATATTGCTGTAAAAATGTAAGTTGGTTTCCCGCTCTAGTAGCTACTACAAATTTGAGGTATAATACAGGGTGTCCACTCCAATCGTGGACCAATAGCTAATTTCTAAACCGTTAGAGATAAGCATATAGTTTATTTAGGAAAAAATCTCCAAATTTCGAAAGGAATTTTGGGTCTATTCAATGTTTTTCAAAAAATCAAATTTTGAAAGAGTTACGAAATTTAAATTTTTATACAGCCCCCCAGTCCTATTAATCATATTTAGTAAAATATTCTTGACACTATAACGTTTAAAACTAAAAAAAAATCACTCTTCTACCGCAAAAATTGACCGAGTTATGACGTTTTGAAAAATCAAGATTTTGAATGATTTCGCACACGGTCCCTTAAGCAATCTCTCGATGACGTCATGAAACAATGCAAAATCTTGATTTTTCAAAACGTCATAACTCGGTCAATTTTTGTGGTAGAAGAGTGATTTTTTTTAGTTTTAAACGTTATAGTGTCAAGAATATTTTACTAAATATGATTGATAGGACTGGGGGGCTGTATAAAAATTTAAATTTCGTAACTCTTTCAAAATTTGATTTTTTGAAAAACATTGAATAGACCCAAAATTCCTTTCGTAATTTGGAGATTTTTTCCTAAATAAACTATGTGCTTATCTCTAACGGTTTAGAAATTAGCTATTGGTCCACGATTGGAGTGGACACCCTGTATAATATGACAGGGACTTAAGCTCAAGCAAGTTTCGCGACTCGGCAGTTGAGGAGCGTTATGAAGTTTTTTTTTTTCTCCAAAGAAAGTTCAGTGTGAAAGGACATTCACACTGAAATGTCAGACACTAGGTGAGAACAAGACTGCTCTTTCTTTAAAGAAATAAAAACTTCATAATGCTTCTGAACTGCACAGATGTGAAACCTCCTTGAGCCTCTGCCATGTAATATTCTATCTCAAATTTGCTAATAGAGTGGAAAACAACTTCCATTTTTACATTAATATTACAAATTATTTAAAAAATTGCTGTTGTCATAACGCTAAAAATGCTATATTTATCGCACTATCAATGAACAAATCACTCATCACAACTGTTTACTTCAAGACTAAATCATCAGTTTCAATTTTAGTTTCGATTTTTCAAAATATATTTACCTTGACTGCAAGATTTATGGACTATTTAAATCATTACAAAATAAATAACTATTCTGCGTACTGGATTTCAAAACTTTCATTCATTAAAATTTATACTCAGTGAAAATAATAATCTTACTTAGAGAAACATACTTAAAACAAGAAAATATGATTTCTTTTTTATTTTTAAATTAATACTTGGCTGGGAAGAAACATATATAGGTAATTTAACGACATGTTGATGTAAATATAAGCAATTTTATTTTTTTATAAAGCTCTTATATATTTGACGCATTTTTTTGCATAGTAACTATTATATCAGTTGATGATAAATGTTGGTACCAAAACGATACTTGAACATCCGAAATTACTCATTTAAACGCAACATATTTATTACAATAGAACTTGTGCACTACATATCATAACTTGATGTATTATAACTGTCAACCTTCTAAAGAATCATTCAATTTATTTTACTGACAGATAGTCTTTGAAAAGAATAGAAGATCCCTGCAGAGACAAGCAAGTACAATAGTATGAATTAATCGATATCATTCCAAGTCTGAAACTTCAGAAAGGAGTGATTAATCAAAGATAATCGATATCAAGGAAGTAGAAATCTGAGTTTGTACACACATCATAGATCACTGTTTATCCTTGAAATTTATTGAAAAACGATAACTTAAGATAGCTGAAGAAGATTCAAACTAAAAAAGGATGAAAACTATTTATCATTTTAGCTCGTTAGTAAATATAATAGTTTTAACAAATATGAATGATGAACATTAGGTAATGTTAATGAAATTTAAACTTTTTTCAGACTTCATTACTTTATGCGCAGAGAACAGTGTTAATTATTAGCGTTTCTATTACTTATGAAAAACAGTTAATTAATATTCTAAAATCATGTTTGTGAAAAATGATTCAATATATAATACTCTATTAAAACTAGCCATTGTTAAATTCCTCTGATGGTATTCCAAGTCACCAGTTTTATATGTAAAATTTCAGCTACATTTTAAAACAAGGTAGTAGTGCGAATTTAAATTAATATAAGGCTAAATGCTCTAAAGAGAGAAAACTCTTTTCACACCTTATTTGCTTTGAGATTCATCTTAACAGCTGAGAATTAAAAAGAACACAGAAATTTCAAAGTGTATTGAAAATGTTTGAATAAATTACTTCCATTAATTTTAATCGGAAAGGGTAGTTTACGATTTGGTTAAATTTTATACATTTCTATTTCTTTCAACATTAATGAAGATCAATTTGATAGATTAAAATATCATAGCATATCAAATGAATAATCCGAAGCTTTGTTTACAAATAGAGAATAATTATTTTAAACGCAGACGGTTTTTTAAATTATTATATGAAATGGTTTACGCCGTTCGGTTGCTGCAAGATATCCGTTACATCGGATGTCGCTATTTCGAGCACCCTACTGTATCTTTAAATGAATAAATTTAAGATAGATAATCTATAGTTAGATTCTTAATATTATATTGTATTATTGAGTATTATACAGGGTGTCCACTCCAATCGTGGACCAATAGCTAATTTCTAAACCGTTAGAGATAAGCATATAGTTGATTTAGGAAAAAATCTCCAAATTATGAAAGGAATTTTGGGTCTATTCAATGTTTTTCAAAAAATCAAATTTTGAAAGAGTTACGAAATTTAAATTTTTATACAGCCCCCCAGTCCTATCAATCATATTTAGTAAAACATTCTTGACACTGTAACGTTTAAAACTAAAAAAAAATCACTCTTCTATCACAAAAATTGACCGAGTTATGACGTTTTGAAAAATCAAGATTTTGAAGGATTTCGCATACGGTCCCTTAAGCGATCGCTCGATGACGTCATGAAATAATGCAAAATCTTGATTTTTCAAAACGTCATAACTCGGTCAATTTTTGTGATAGAAGAGTGATTTTTTTTTAGACAGTGTCAAGAATGTTTTACTAAATATGATTGATAGGACTGGGGGGCTGTATAAAAATTTAAATTTCGTAACTCTTTCAAAATTTGATTTTTTGAAAAACATTGAATAGACCCAAAATTCCTTTCATAATTTGGAGATTTTTTCCTAAATCAACTATATGCTTATCTCTAACGGTTTAGAAATTAGCTATTGGTCCACGATTGGAGTGGACACCCTGTATTTTGTACTGTGATTAGTTTCCCCTACATGATTCATAGTTTGCACCGTAAGGATTTTTTTGTTTCTCTTTGTCACAGAGCTCGGGACGCAATAGTATTATAATGTATTGCCATACATTGTAACACACTTAATTATCTCCTAACAATTAAAGAAACGCACATACACATTTCTTTAAATGAACAATTGCTAAACGTCTACACAGAAAATTCGTTTTCTGGCAGAAAGAAATCCAGAGAGATTTGCATTAATTACTTCAAAAAAAAATCTTTTGTACGATGCTCTCAAAAAGCATTCATTAGCAATGTGCTTTTTTTCTCCCCGAGAAAGACTTTTACAGTAAACGAACGCGCACTCAAAGTTCATCCCTCGAAAAATGTGACAGACTGCCGAGGGTTCTGTATCACAAACAACTAATTGCTCAACCATCCATTTAGCAAAGAGTATGAAAAAATAGCTTTCTAACTTAAAATGTCAAGACGTCAAAGCTTCTAACAACTGGTAAATGGGATTCTCCGCCTAATCGCTTATTTAAGATGTTCCCCCTTTTCTTTCCTTCCCTTTGGTGTTTAGCCTTAATCTTTTCTACTTGAGTGTCGAAGAAGAGACTTTTTGTGCTCTACTTTTATCTAGGTATCTTTAATTTAATAATGGAAATAAGCGACTTGTAAATTGGCTTTTTCAAGTTTGATGTTTTTAATCTGAATTTTTACTCCAGCATTTTTAGCGAAATGGAAAAATATGCTAATGTGAAAATTAAAAGTTATGACACAAATTACGCATTAAAAATCCTAAGCGTTGAGTGAAATAGTGAAGCTTTTAAAATGTAGGCTGCTTCGTAATACGTATTACAATGTGTAAAATATGTACATTATCTTCAATTTCGTTGAAGTTTAATTAGTCAAAGCAATTTAACATAAATTACTGGAACATGCAATTTAATTTTTAAGAAGCCATGCATTTATTGAAATGCGCAACTTATTTTTATTACTGGCCTTTGTTTTAAACTTACATATAAGAAAGACTTCGAACTTATGGGGGCTCTAAAAGAAATGACATCTTTGCTTAAATAAACTATTTCACCGGATATTGGATATCCCCCCCCCCCCACCTACCCGTATTATTGACCGCATCTGATCGTGATCATACATTTTGTGGAGCTTATTTATAATTTAGGGGAAGAACGATTGGCAATAAAAACACTATTAAATATAATTTAAAATATACGCTTAAAAATGACGCTTAAATATTGAAACTGGGGAAAAACTGAATGCAAACACTTAAAATGTATTAACTGCTTTAGTTATAAGACCATAACGTCTTAAATTTCCTGAATTGAAACATGAAAATAAAAAAAATGCATTAAAAAAATTACGTAAAAGAGCCCCATTCTACCCTACTTAATTTGATAATTGCAATAATTTTATCATTTTATAATAACAAGAAATAGTTTTGAAAAACCACGAATATTAGAATACCTAAATCAGGGTTACTTGGACCCAGAAGAGGGCTACTTGAGCCCACAGTAAAATGATAAAATCTGGGTTTGGTACTAGCGTTAGAGACTGCAGAGGGCTTCTACCTAGTGGAGAAACGAGGAACTACGTGCAAGTCTTCAACTAGTAGGTACCAAACCTAGATTTTATCATTTTATTGTAGTGGACTCAAGTAACCCCCTAGGGTCCAAGTAACCCTGATTTACGGTATGTGTATCAAATTTTGAAAGTAAC
Organism: Uloborus plumipes; assembly: GCA_038373865.1. Lineage (NCBI taxonomy): Eukaryota > Metazoa > Arthropoda > Arachnida > Araneae > Uloboridae > Uloborus > Uloborus plumipes. The sequence continues at coordinate 164,290 of JAXGGA010000372.1, forward strand.
TTGCGTTGATTTTTTTCATTGATTATTAGAGCTATTTATTTTTTGACTGTAATCAACTATATGTTTAAGGACTTATTTAAAATATTGCTTGATAGCTGGCGCTGCAAACTGTGACAATATTTTACATTTTTACTTTGCCTCGCAATTTCACTTTGCCCTACACTCCCCCTACGTATGAAGTTATTTGTAAGAAACTTTAAGCAAAAGCAAGTGCTCTGTTATAATACAATAGAAGAAAAAAAGAAAATAGTTTTTCAACTGTTTTCTGCTGAAGAGTAAACAAATAATATATGTATTCAAACGTAGTTTAAGAAAGAGCTCACATTAACTACTTAAAACGTAGCTTTAGAAAAAATAATTTTGAGACTATTCTAAACTGTGGTATACTCTCCTATAGTGCTTATTTTTCAGAAACTAAGCAAAACAAATCTCTCTTTACAAAAGAAACATTATTGCTAGTCTATTCAAAATGAATCTCAAGTTCCTAGAAAAGAATAATAAAATATTGTTACGTAAACAAAATATAGTCAAGCAAGATTTAACAAAAATGAGATAGGAAGAATAACGTAAAAGAATATATTGCAAACTTATCTCACGTGCGTCTGAAGATTTATATCAGTAACTATCTGAGATAGAATAAAGTGAGTACAAAGTATAAGAAACGAACTGGAATCAGCCAGAGAAATTCAAATACTTATAGCTTAAAATTTATTCTTAACGGCTGTAAAAACATGTTTTGAAAATACAGTTAGAGAATTTAAATGTAAACATATTTCAAAATGTTTGAATTTTGCTAGGTACAATTTAAGCTTAAATTCTATTGTAATTCAATGTTCATTATTTCACTGCAAAACAAAATGCTGTTTTTACAATATAATAATGGCAGCAGAGGTTCCAGTTTAAAACTGTAAAAGCTCAGTAACAAACTGTAAAACTAGCTATTTTACAGCTTATCACTGTAAAACTAGCAATTTTACATTTTATTACTGTAAAATTAGCAGTATTGCCATAAAATTAGCTGTATTATACTGTAAAAAGAACAGTATAATACGGGCAGCAGAAGTTCAAATTTAAAACTGTAAAATGCACCGTAATAAACTGAAACTAGCTATTTTAGCTTATTACTGTAAAGTAGCAATTTTAGTCTACTACTGCAAAATTAGCAAATTTACAGTTTATTTCTGCAAAATTACTGTAAAATTAGCTGTATTATACTGCAAGAACATCTATTTTTTACAGTGTACAGTAAAGTAAAATTGTCTTATCGGGTTTTAAAAATCCTCATTTTTTTTATTTTTCGAAACGTTTGTATAAGTTGTGATTGATTTTTAAAATTAATGAACATTATTTTATCATAATGTAAGCGTGATTAGTTACATCAGCATTTTCTTGAAAAAGCCTAAAATACCTATTTCTACAAAGTAGTTCGAGTTTTGTAAATTTTTGCCATGCATCAGCTTACAATACATATAGTTAGTCATACTCCTTCTTTTTTCTAGTAGAACTTCAATGTAACTTTTAATTTTGCTTGCAGGCTTGTTTTGAATAAAAATAGCTCAAAAACGCAAGCTAAATGTCATATTTCTAGTATGAATAGTGGCCACGTGACTGACCTACCTGGCAGCAAATGCTAACCACGAAACCACAAGATACTATAGAGTGAAAATACACTGGCGGAAAAAAAAATCCCAACACCAAAAAAGACTTGTGTTAGATAAACGAAATTTGGTAGGCGTGTTTATACAACTGAAAGATGACATCGATTGAAATTTCGTGTTCCGCGCATAAGTGTGGCGCAGCTGGCGTCACTCAGAACAAGCAAATAAGGCTTGTTTTAAAAGCGTGTTGTGAAGCTCGTGTGTATTATTTTTCCGTGAAATTGGACGAATTGCGTTCATGTTAGCCCGGAATACCTTTTAAGAAGACGAAGAAGCCATTATCAACAGCTCACCGAGTTTAAACGAGGTCGTACAAATTGGCTACGAGAAGGTGGATTTTCATTTCGCGATATTGCAGAAAGACTTGTGTGGGAATGTTTCCACCATGCATGATTATTGGAAGCTATGGGCAAGGGATGGTACTACCTCAAGAAGATCGAGTTCCGAGCTGCCACGTGGCACGACTGAGAAGGAACATCGCCGAATCTTGCGTACGGCTGTGGCGCATCGTACTGCATCTGCGGCTGACATTCGAGCTGCTGTTGGTACCGTCGTGACCCAAGGAACGGTAAGAAACTGTTTACTTCAAGGACAGCTCCGATCCAGGCAGCCTGTAGCCGGTATTCCATTGACTGCAAACCATTGCCTTTTCCGACGGCAGTGGTGCCACGACAGAGCTCACTGGTGGTCGGAGTGGAGATCTGTTGTAATTTTTGATGAAAACAGATTCTGAATTAGTGCCAGTGGTGGCTGTATATTGGTCAGAAGGAGTCCAGGGGACCGCCTGCATCCAAGCTGTCTACGGCCTAGACACACGGGACTCACAACTGGAGTTATGGTCTCTGGAGCAATTTCCTACGACAGCAGGGGCATTCTTGTGGTTATCCCAAACTCACTGACTGAAAATTTGTCGTCAGTCTGTTAATTTAACCAGTAGTACAGCCCTTCATGAGTAGCATTCAAGGGGGCGTTTTCCAACCGGATAACGCTCTCCCTCACATCGCTGCTGTAACGCAATGTGCTCTACAGAGTACTGACATGTTACTATGACCTGCAAAATCACCAGGTCTATCTCCAATTGATAACGTATGGGATATCATGGGATGGCACCTCGAGCATCATCCACAGTCAGCAATGACTGTCCTAATATTGACACAGCAAGTGCAACAAGCATGGAACTCCATACCACAAAGTGACATTCGGCACCTGTATGACATAATGCATGCACGCTTGCAGGCTTGCCTTCAAAATTCTGGAGGTTACACCCTCTATTAAATTAACATAATTTCACATTTGCACAGCATTTTCTTGAGCTTAAATTAGCCAGTGATCTTGTACATTTAATCAATTAAACATGTTAACTAGACAATTGCATTACCCAAATTTCATTACTCTACGGCAATTTTTTCTTGGTGTTGGGATTTTTTTTTCCGCCAGTGTAATTGAAATTAGTAGCTATCGAAACAACTTTGCAAAAAAATGTTTCTGTACACATAAATTATTTTCCATGTCCTCGAGTTCGAAATAAAAGATCTTCAAATTGCATAAACTAGAAAAATAAGTTGTAGCCCAATAAAGCTATGGTTCACCTTATTACGACACCGGAGTATAGGATGGTGGATATGACAATATGCAGCAAGTGATATAAATATGTGCTTGTGCACAAAATGTGCGAAGAAGTGACTAAAAATAGAACAGATCATAACGAATTATTAACAGGAGCTCCAGATGTGACGAATATTTACCCAGATTTGCCCAATTGGTTAGAAATTTTCCTAATAAGGGTAAATAATCTTTGTCTGTTAAATCTGCGGAAAAATATAGTTGAAGTTTTTTTTCCCCATTTTTTCTGAGTCGAATTAATAAGCAAATGTAGGATCCAATTGAGGCATAAATGAGCGAGATTAGGTCATTAGCCAAGTTGGATTTATGGTGCATAAGTATACCATGTATAACCAGCAATTTTACTCCATCTAATCAAAAAATGAGAAACAAATCTTTTACGGCGTTTAAAGACATAATTTAAAAATAGTATCTGAGCACTAAAACTACATTTGTGTTTTAAAAACAACAGAATAATTCGAACGTATTCAACTTTTCAAGTGTAAATCTGTTAAGAATTACATTTTCTTACATTTGTTGGTTGGCTTTGTCTAAGCTTTTATCTCTGAAATCGCAATCGATGAAGCTGGAGTAATAAACGTTAGAAAAATTTCCCTGCAGTGGTAAGCGATCTTATTACTTTAATCATTGAAACAAATGGTGGTTTGTGTGTCGCAAACAGCAATTCTCCCAGGATCGTGACATTTTCTCAAAGATAACCTAATGACTTCTTTTCGTGACCAACTGCATTAAAATTAGAATAACAATGGATAGTTTCGTTTCTTAGATTATATATATTAAAATTATATCAACGTTTCCATAAACAAAGAAACTAAAATTTCCCTAAATATGCAGTTTTATGATTATTTCACCTGAATATGAAAATTAGTTATGGGTCATTCCATTTTAAATCAACAAATGGGGTGCGCATCACCATTTTTGATTTTGATGAAAATTTGCATGTGTATTCCTTTTACTTCCCAGAGCTCAAAATAGTGTTCGTTTTATTTTTAAAAAATTTACCCTTTGATATATAGGCCATTTTTGTTGTTGGCAGCAGCGAAAATCGGGCGTTTTAATGCTTTGTCTTATGAACTATAACTTTTTTTCTATCAAAGATTTTGAGCTCAAATATAGCTCATTGGAAAGCTAAGAAAAAGATCTTTTTATATATGCTATCAATAAATTTCAGATATTTAAAAAATATTTCTTTTTTCAAGGTCAAATTTCACGACGAAAATGACATTTTTTACTACTTTCGAACATTAAAAAACCCATGAAGGAATCAAAGTAACAAGCCAATTTTTTCATCATATATTCATAGTCATGGTTACTTACTGTATAAAAAAAATTGGCTTGTTACTCCACCCCCTTTTTGAGATATGACCCCCCAAAGTTGTAATTTTTTTAAAAAATCCCATTTTCAACGCTAAAAAAATGCATGTGGGGGGCAAGATAAAAAATTTTTTATGTATGGTATTTTAAGTACTTTTTACCAGCTTTCTAATAAAACAAAAGTTGCTTTGTTATTCAAAGGCGTTTGGCAGATATAAAGGACTGAACTTTCAAAAAATTGCACAAAAACAACACGATTATTTTCATTTTTTAAAATCTTTTTTTTTATTTAAATGTAATTATATACCTTATTCTTTGCCTTAAATGCTAAAAGAAGACTAAGAAGAGCAATGAAGAAATATATTTAAAGTTTAATAAGATAATTTAATATTTTTAACACCTGGGGATATAGAATACCACTAAACTTGTCTGATTTTTAAACATCTGATTGCTACCTACAACAGGACTGAGCATTTCTCAACTTGTCCAGGTTTGTTCATATCATGTGGTCATCCTTGTTCTGGCTTGCTCTCACATGTGTATCTTAGTTGTCTTTCAAATTCTGAAAGAAGTAGGTTGTTGAGCTAGTGTTTCTGCTGTAAAATCTTGTGAAGCTGATGTGAGATGTTTTCATTTCAAGTTCATTCATATTCACAGAATGTTTTGTTAAAGGTAAAAGAAGAAATTCTTTAGAATGCTTAAAAATAAATTTAAATTTGTCTTTCTACATGTAAACTGTGAATAAGTTATGGATGACCCTAAATGCTCCATAGGAGTTTTTGAGAATGATGATTGTGATATTTTAAGTTACAGTAGGCTGTCTACTGTAAATAGTATTTCTGAGTACAGTGGTGATGATAAAACTTTACTGCACCTGAGTACTGGGTGTAAAACTATTGAAACTGTTTGTACCTACCAGCTAGAAATTCCATAAAGGTGGCAAAACTTGGCAAGAATTTTTTTGTATGGTAGGTACAAACAGTTTCAATAGTTTTACACCCAGTACTCAGGTGCAGTAAAGTTTTATCATCACCACTGTACTCAGAAATACTATTTACAGTAGACAGCCTACTGTAACTTAAAATATCACAATCATCATTCTCAAAAACTCCTATGGAGCATTTAGGGTCATCCATAACTTATTCACAGTTTACATGTAGAAAGACAAATTTAAATTTATTTTTAAGCATTCTAAAGAATTTCTTCTTTTACCTTTAACAAAACATTCTGTGAATATGAATGAACTTGAAATGAAAACATCTCACATCAGCTTCACAAGATTTTACAGCAGAAACACTAGCTCAACAACCTACTTCTTTCAGAATTTGAAAGACAACTAAGATACACATGTGAGAGCAAGCCAGAACAAGGATGACCACATGATATGAACAAACCTGGACAAGTTGAGAAATGCTCAGTCCTGTTGTAGGTAGCAATCAGATGTTTAAAAATCAGACAAGTTTAGTGGTATTCTATATCCCCAGGTGTTAAAAATATTAAATTATCTTATTAAACTTTAAATATGTTTCTTCATTGCTCTTCTTAGTCTTCTTTTAGCATTTAAGGCAAAGAATAAGGTATATAATTACATTTAAATAAAGAAAAAGATTTTAAAAAATGAAAATAATCGTGTTGTTTTTGTGCAATTTTTTGAAAGTTCAGTCCTTTATATCTGCCAAACGCCTTTGAATAACAAAGCAACTTTTGTTTTATTAGAAAGCTGGTAAAAAGTACTTAAAATACCATACATAAAAAATTTTTTATCTTGCCCCCCACATGCATTTTTTTAGCGTTGAAAATGGGATTTTTTAAAAAAATTACAACTTTGGGGGGTCATATCTCAAAAAGGGGGTGGAGTAACAAGCCAATTTTTTTTATACAGTAAGTAACCATGACTATGAATATATGATGAAAAAATTGGCTTGTTACTTTGAACCCTTCATGGGTTTTTTAATGTTCGAAAGTAGTAAAAAATGTCATTTTCGTCGTGAAATTTGACCTTGAAAAAAGAAATATTTTTTAAATATCTGAAATTTATTGATAGCATATATAAAAAGATCTTTTTCTTAGCTTTCCAATGAGCTATATTTGAGCTCAAAATCTTTGATAGAAAAAAAGTTATAGTTCATAAGACAAAGCATCAAAACGCCCGATTTTCCCTGTTGCCAACAACAAAAATGGCCTATATATCAAAGGGTAAATTTTTTAAAAATAAAATGACCACCATTTTGAGCTCTGGGAAGTAAAAGGAATACACATGCAAATTTTTATCAAAATCAAAAATGGTGATGCAACAACTTTTTTGAAAATTTGTTGATTTAAAATGGAATGACCCTTATCCAAATGGCTGTTTTATTTAAAATGTTTTTTCTGCAACTATTTAATTTTAATGCGTAAAGTTTTATTAAGGCAACAAGTGCGAAAGATTATCCTGAATATTTCGAAACGTTGTATATTTTCTTACTTTCAACACAACAGAAATGATAAAGTATTTTCGTAGTAATTAATCAATATCGAATATTTATACCGGGTGGATGTCTTTAAATGATCCTGAATCGTCTGGTGACGAAACTGTCAGCAATTATTGAAATTTTGTGTGGAGCATAAGATGGAAATTTGCTTAAGCGAATGAAAAAATGTTAAAAATGTATTTAAAAAACTTCAAAACTTCGCAATCAGGGAGTAAGCAAATGAACTAGTTCACTTTGCCTCGCGTGCATTTGAAAAATTGTATTAAACATTCAAAATGAAAATTTGCCTAATATTGACTAAATATGTAATTACTGCATTGGATGTTATCAGTGAATCTAAATTAAAATTTAAAATGCTACCTGTAAAAACTTTATCTTTAGGTACAAAAATGGATATATATGGGTGTGTGTTTTTTTTTTTTTTTTTTTGAACGAATCCACAATTTACGTCGGATCTTTGCCTAATCAAGCAGAAAGGGCATTTGATGCTCAGAAATTCACATAGAGTGCTCTCTCTTTTTTTTTTTTTACTAAAATAATTAAAAAAAAAACATCCAACGAGTTCGAAATTTAAATTTGTGACGAGTTTATAAAATGACAAATTTAGAGGTCTATAAGGCACTTATTTCCATTCGGGGAATTTTAAAGCATATTTCCTATTACTTTTTGCAAACTAGAAACTGAAAGTTAGAGTAAATTTATTTAAATTCTTTAAAATATTGAGGTTTTGAAATTGATACTGGTGTAGCACTTATTTAAAGCAATTAAAAGACGATGTTCCACAATCTATTTTTTTTTAATTAATGATAAACTTGTAATTTTAGGACCACATTCGTACAACATAAAAATACCTACGTATTACGTCCTAAATATGCTGAAAAATATTTAAAAAAACACGATTAAATTATTTTCTTTTGCAAAAATAATGCAATATAACTGTCATTTAGATCTTGATTTGGGGAAGAAGACATATTCTTTCAGTTATATTCTCAATATAATTCTTACATATGATTCTTACAACAAGTTATGCTGTGAATCTCATGATAGCAGATTAAAAAGACATGAAATATGATTCTAAGAATCACCTTCCAAAAAAACTTCGTAAAACTTCTCTTATCAATGACCTAAGGAAATTTTGTTTTCTTTAAAGAAAGTACATTAGATCTGTTCGCTTAATGTGGTATTGAGTTAAAACTCTTAGATGAAATACCAAGCATCTGAAAAATTGAAGATGATCCTAATGTTATTGAGTATAAAAGAACTTATAGCTTTAGAAAAATATTATACTTGGAATTCTATGATGATAGCTGCGGGACAGAAAGGCTACAACAGGCGCTTAAAGTAAAATAAACTTTATATAAGCATTACAAGAGCAAATATTTTTTATGTCTTTGATCATTAAACTTCTATGTACAATTTCAAGCTATGCTACAGCATCCAATCTTGCTATACTTCAAAAAGACTCTTAGATAAAAGGAATGATGAAACGTTGTTTTATTTGCTTGTAGGAATATTTTTGTATTTTTTTTAAATGTGTTTAAGTTATACTTAAGAATTTTTTAGTTAAATTCTCTCTAATCTCTGAAAAAAATTAGAGGAATACTTTTTTATAAACCTCTAACTTAAATTATTTGAAATACTGCCTTTAACCACATTTTTGTCTCAAATGTGATTCATTTCACAGCGATCCCTATTTTTTTTCTTTTTCAAAATGTATGTCTTTTAGTAAACTATCCTAAGCTGTCTTTCAAAATATTTTATAATATTTCTTTAATTTCAATTCAAACCAGTGTGTGATCAGTACATACAGTCTCAAATAGACAGAATGGACATAACCATACAAAAAAAAACTATTTCAATTGGTGACAGTGACAATCAAATGAAAGGTTTTTAACCTTTCGGTTATTCCACCGTCACGTTCGCGTCAAATTTTTAACATATCAGACAAAATCAGACAAAATTTTAACAACATATTGTAACAGATTTTAATATTTTAATTAAACACAAGTAAGCATAATATTTAACAGCTACATTTTATGCAAATATACTCATAATACAGTTATGGGTCATTTTCACCATATGCTTACATTTCAGAATTTTTAAGTAATTTTTTTTAACTTGCTATTTTCTTTTAGTATCACTAACAGCTGTTTTGTCACATATCTCAGGTGTGTGAAAAAGTAATTGGTTGTACACTTTGATGCATAATTAAGTATTCAAATACTGTTATAAAACTTCAAGTTGCAAGGAAAATTGTCGTCCGTTAACATACAAAATCAATATTAAATCTCACTTTTAAACTATACCATAGCACCTAGAACCAACTTTATTTGAAACTATTTGAGTCCCTGAAGCTTAAATCGATGTTTGTGATCATTAAAATATTGATCAAATTCTATGGTAACGGAATTGACATTTGGTAACGGATTTGACCAGTAACGGACTTGACATTTCAACCAAAATGTCAAATTATGGCTAGGTTGTCGAATTTAAAAATTGAACAACAATATGCATTTCCTTAGAGTTGTATAATAAACAATATTTCGGGGTAAAAGTTGAGAAAAAATAAAAATTAATACTAAAATCTTTGGTAACAGACTTGACAAAGAATAAAAATGCGCACCTGGAAGAAATCTTGTGCGAAACGCCACAGTAATATTTCTCGACTGAAGAAAACAAAACGGTACGAAATATTTACATCACTAGTTTGTTAAGTTAACTGAATACGTGTTACCATCTTTTAATTGCAATAAATACCTTTTTTAGCTAAAATAATCTTAGGGTAACGGACTTGACAAGAACTGAAGGACAAAATATATTCACACATTTCGTAATGAAAAAAAAATATTATTGTCAATATTTATTATGAATATCATACACTAATAGTCAATGTATAAAAATAATATGTTGTATATACTTTTTTATACAATTAAGTATATGAAAAAAATAGTTGAACTTGCGAAAATTGGAAATGGACAAGCGTTTTTGCCTTGATTCTCATTTTTAAGGACTTATATAAAAATAAATAAATAAATTTCAATATTTTTTTTAGTGATAGAATTTTTTTTCGGCACATTTCTCGCAGAAAATAATTGTTCGCACTGAATTTAAAATATAAGTTATGCTTCAAAATCGTCTTTTTAACCTCCGGACAGCAAATGTAAGCAAATTTTGAAAATGACCCTTATCCTTTTAAATTAGTTTTTTTTTCTTTTTTACCCAATGCATGCGTAATGCGTGGGACATCTAAAGTCAACCTCTTGTAATGTGCTGTATTAATAAGTTAATATTTTTACTCTGTTAGTTTAGCAATGACAAAACGAGTTATAGTTTTTGAAAGCTAAGGCTCCAATGTTAATAAAACAGATCTCATTTATTGAGAAATAATAATTTCTCAATTAATTTCAATACAAACCAATTGAAAAAACTAATGTATAGCGTCATTCAACCGAAAAAGTATCAATTTTGTCCCGCACGTGACGGATCAGATATTTCATTGAAAAGAATAATCTTTAAAAATACTGACGAAAAATAGACCCTCTTCTCAAAAGTGATTCATCACGTTCTCATTTTGAAGTACTTTGATACTGAAGAACAAAAAGTGACTAAGCACAACACACATCGCAAAAAAAAAACTTAGTATCTCTAAAATAACAAAATATTAAGATTAAGTGTTTTTAGTAAAATGTATCGCTTATTTTTTTATTATATATGAGTAATTAAATTTTTATCATTGATTCCGTAACTATGGTTGATTCCATTCACAAAATTCTTCCAACCGAGTAACATTTACTGCCAAATAGGATTATAATTTTAACCCTCGTGGGTCCCTCCCATTTTAGTTACACCCTTGGGGTCATAAACGACCCCAATGCTTCCTTTAATTAATTTATTATGATTATTGAATGTTACATGCATTAAGTTCACACACTTTTTAATGCTAAAAAAATAAAAATAAACAGACACAATCAAAGCAAAATTTAGGTTATACATTAAAAATTAAAATTTTAGATCAAAACTTACAATAACTGTAGATTTATTTACAACTGTTACAGACCTGAAAAAACATGATTTTTTGCAAGTGAATTTCAAATACTTAGGACATTTTTCGATGCATTTTCTGCCCAGTTCTCTTGGACAGAAGTTGCAACGTCCTCTTTTTTTGGCATTCTGGGGAAGTGACCCCAAAGGTCTTGTGTGCAAAAAATGCAATTCGGGAAAAATAAAACACAATAATAGCATTATTTTGAATAGAAAACAAGAAGAATAAAAGCCTCAAAATGCCATTAAAAACAAATGGTTGATTAACAAGATATATTAAACAGAAATTGCATTGGGGTCACATATGACCCCAAGGAACTCACGAGGGTTAAATTACGGGTATGTTTCTGTAAAATCACTCCATTTTTACTCTTCGGGCATCTGGTAGTGTCAAGGAGAACTTTCTAGGCCCACCTCTTAATGTCTCGATATCTGCTAAAGTGCTTATTTTAACACTTGTCAAACATTTTGCCTTGCTCTCTGAGTTCGAGCAAAATAAAGAACTGCGAATATAAAAAGTAATCTTCCGCGTCTTTCCTCCTAACGTCAGTGATGATAACCGCTACAGTACTACTGTACGTCCATGAAAACCGCGCCTAGCACTCGCGAACAGTTCCACTTAAAAAAGGGTAGAGGGCTTGTGGGTGATAACTTTCCTAAGTTTTCAATTTAAAACTTGCTATTGCTATATCCTTTTGACATATTCAACTAAACTATGTATTTGAAATTAGTATAGTTCCACGTTGCTTGATAGGGTTCAAAATGCTTTTTATTATTCTTCCCCTTATTGTTATCTTACCGAACACCCCTATTTTGGTAAGATCAGAGAAGACCTGACGCATGTGGTTAGGATTTCAATTAATAACATATGGCTAAGGGACACACGCTGGCATATTATTTCATTTCAGTTACTTATTCAGTTTATCTTAAGTCCCCCTCATGGTACTCTATTAAATCATAAACCCGTTGTAACCAATTTTGTCGCATAAACTATCAGGCTTCTCATCTGTTCTTAGCATCCAGTACAACATTATTAGACACACAATGCTACTCAAGGACAATGCCTTAAAGTTTAGGATGTTTATGCATAGATGGAAAGTTTTCCGGGTATTTTTTAATTACAACAAGAAGGGTTTCATCAATTTCACATTACCACAAAAGTAGTTTGTACTTCAATAGTGAAATCTATCGCAGAAGATCCACTATATCTTAAAACTATGTTTTACTGAAGATATATGTATGCATATCTCAGATGTTGCTTTAAAACTTCCAGAAATCACATTTATTTGAACTGTTGTTGACCAATAGGATTGTTTTCTCGAAAAAATTACATGATGCTTTATATACTAAAACACAAAGTTGCATTTTTAACGAATAATTGTAAAAGACGAAGTAAAGTTTCATGCAAGTTGACTTAGTTTGCAAATTCATGTAAATAAAACTGTATGTGTTCCCTATACAAATACACAGTTAGCTTCGAATCTCGACCAAATTTGGGCTAGGAGTTATTTTTTGCACCCGGAAGGGGTCCTATGGGTTTTTTGAAGGCAGAAAATGCCGAAATATGCGAATTTTAATTTTAGGACCTAAAAAATCATCAAAGTAATTATTTGATTGTCTCGAATTCGGTTTCATTGTACATTCTTCTTAATATTATTCATTTATAAGATAATGTCACTATTTGAAACTCATTTAAAAGCATATCGTAATAAAATTGTAAAAGTAGTATTAACTTCTTATTTATAGCACGCTGAATTTTCCCAAATCAAAAAAGCATCTGGCATTGCAATAAATCAGCATTGACTTGCCTCTGAAAATCTTCTAATTTAATGAATATAAAGCGTTTCAAATATTTTACGTGATGCAAAAATATTCCAGCGTTTGAGTACAAAACACCTGCTCCCTAATTCCAAACTTAACTTTTAATATATTTTAACATTTCTTTTAAAGCACTGCTTTATGTCAAAACCAGGAAATATTTATTTATTTCTTGTACAAATACTGGAATAGTATAACGGTTTCCCACCAAATTTTCCGAGTATGGAGTTCAAAGTGAATAAATTCTCGGGTTCAGAATAAATTAGAGATAGATTTCCCTTTCTGCTAGGTTCTGAAAAACTTGGTATTTCTAATTATGTTTCCTGAACTACCAATTAATTGTGTCTATGATTGCAGCTTAATTTAAATTTTTGTTTAAAGTTCATGATTTATCAGTATTCTTCAGAAGCATGAAATATTTTTTTCTTTTTATTACTATATTCCAAGTTTTTACTTTCCTGTAATGTGTTATTTTTTAAGCTTTTATAAGCATTTATGATTGATCTTACAACTGGTTAGGGTGTTTTAACAGTAAATTAAATGTCACGTTGAGTCATCATGTAATAGTCACTCTTGCGCATGTCCTCACATCTATATATGACAGTACCTAAGTCAGAGATTACTTCATTCTTTGATTTTTTGTTCTAAAAGTGAAAGTACACGAGTTACCCATTATCAAATTATTATGGCTACAAAGAACATTTTTTTTTCAATTATTGTTCTATATGTCTAAAACTTTGTCTACATCTAAAAGCACAAAAAAATTGGTGCAAAAAAATGAAACATTTTTTGTAATTTAAAATTAAAACATTTTTTAACGAAAAATCCCAAATTTCAAATTGCTCCATACATCACAATATTTATTGGACTATAACTAAACTTTAGAAATACATTGAGATACTGTCTAGTTATAATTTCATGGATGAATTTTAGTCATTACAATTCTGTAAAATTAGAAATTCGACTTTTTTTGTTAAAGTTACCTTAGTTACTGAAAAATTCATATAAATTTTCATTTTCAGCCATCTTTTATAAACTGTCTCATAAAACATTGCATGTAATGTATAAATTTATGCAATCATGCCTAATGGTTGGAAATTAAGGGGAAATTCAAAGTTTGAAAAAAAATTGTGACGCATGAAGCAATTTGAAATTTGGGAATTTTCGTTATTTTTTTTTATTTTAAATTTCAGAAAAAGTATTCATTGTTTTTGCACCAATTTTTTTTAATGCTTTTAGATGTAGTAATTATTCAAGGACACAGTTTTAGACATACAGATCAAGAATTGAATATAACATTTTTTGTGTCCACTGTAGCCTTAACTAACTTCTATAATAAACGATTTTTAAAATTCGCAACTCCAGAGCTCGAATACGCTAAATTGCGGTTGATTTAAAAAAGCTCCTTCTATAAAGATAAATATTGCATTCAACGTGAGTGGCAACGGTAGAATGCTTTCGTTTTGCTTCGCTGAGAGTATGTATGTAATTCCGAGTAAGGTTGATTGTAGATTATGATTTGGATTTTTGTAACAAGTGAATCTCATTACTTTAACAAAAATCTTTTTCCCCACACGGTCAGACGTATTAACGATCAAATTCTTTTCTTAGAACTTTCCGTTAAAAGTTTACATTTTAAAATTCAATGTAATCAAGAAAATTCTACTTGTTGATGTCCACTTTTATAGATTTTAACTTTAAAAATAATTCTATCCTTAAAAATATCGGCGAAATTTCAAATGGGATTCTAAATTATTATTAAGCCTTTTAAAAGACAACTTACAAAACATAATACCAGCAGAGTGCATTATTGAAAGAAAAATCTGCAGTAATTTTCCGAGCAATTTCTTTTTATAGCATATGCATAAATTCTAAAATTATCGTTTGCAGCATATTTTGGTTGAATAAAATAGAAGATGGAGGGGACTTGCAAAAAAGAATAAGATGCTATGTGATTTGCATTAATTTCTAACATTTAGTAACACTTTTTACTTCTCATCGCCTTTTATATGGACCAGAATAGCCGCAAGGCATTATAAATTCGTTTTAAAATAATTAAGAACAAAAAAAAAAACTTGCATACGAACAAAAAAAAAACTTGCATACGAACAAAAAAAAACTTGTATACGAGCAAAAAAAAAAGTTGCATACGAACAAAAATTATTGTCATTCCCTAAGCTTAGAAGCAGTTTATGCGTTAAAGCATGCGTTTGTTTTACCTTTCACAAACATTGGTCGCAGGGCCCCCTTTAGTTCCATGGAGTTGCGAATAATGTTTTATACTGTGTGTCCAATAAATGACTGACCTACTTTGAACGTAAGCAGGAACAAAATGGTTTAAGATAAATATGTGCAACTTGCAGCTTTTTTCTTAGAAAATCAAATGATTGGAAAAGCCAAATTTCCGTATACTCAAATAGTTTAAGAAATTAATTAAAAAAAATTAGTTTAAAAGGACTAAGTTGTTAAAGTGCACTACATATTACTCTCTAAATTCCAGAAAAATGTGCTTTCCTTGTATTATTTACAAAGCAAACAGACAGCTGCACAAAGTGTTTTAATAGCATATCTCAAAACTTTAAAAATTATAAGCTACAAGTAATTCATTTGTTTCACCGAACATGTAAAAATGCATTATATATAATAACAAACTACATAATTATTTTTAAAAAATGTGGCAAAAACAGAATTTCAATGTTTTTATAGCATTACCCATCATCGAAATTAAAGAAAAGGTTTTTTCGGCTCAACCGATTGTACGGTAGCGTTGATAAAAGTTTTATAGCTATTTTCTTACTTTCTAAAAAAATAACTGACCGAAAAAGCTCCTTTTTAAACCTATTCTTCAACATAGAATACAACATACTTCGACTGTATGAATTCTTTCACATAAAAATTGATTCTTAGGAGAAAATTGAAAATATATTTCTACCATCGCTGGAGGTTAAACTAGTATCAGTTTAAAACTTCTTACAATTTTTTCCTTCAAAATTACATTTTTGTAAATGTCTCGAAATTCTTGAAAATCCCTTAGGCACTAAACTTGATGTGACAAAATTATTTCAATTATTTTCAGATTTTATAGCCTGAAACCCTTAACTTAATTTTAGTGCCTTAACCCATTTATGCCCAAGTTTTTTTTAACAATGTTTTTCAATTTTTATCTGCATAAAACTTTTCCTTGGAATGTTTTAAATACATTTTAGGCGTCAAATAAATCACCGCTGCCACATTTATTAAGTTATTCAATGTCCCTATAATGGGCTCATATGTGCATATATATGAGCAAATGAGTATGATTATACAAAAATGATATAGTCATTTTTGCAAACTAACATTACGAAACACTTCTGTGATCTATTTTAAGCAAATCATTTTAAATAGTTTAAGTTTATGAAAAATAAGTTCGCAAAAAACACCATCTTTCTGCTACTACCCATGCTGCATCGGTGTTTAACTCATTTACCTAAAAATAACTGTCAATAAATGAACTCTAATGTCCAGCTAGCGGTTTCATATGGTTTTCTCAAGAAGAAGGAATATTCCACTTGTGAAAAACAGCTTTAGTAAAAGGATATACGTATTACAGATCTTTGTCTGCAGTAACTAATAAGCGTCCCGTTTTTAGGCTACTGGGCATAAATGGGTTAAAAACACGGGAATTTCTTTAGGGCTTAACATTTTTGCTGCCATATTGCGAAGTTTTTCTGTTTTAATGGTTTACACTGTACTAATCATTTTGAATTTCAAGGGCTTTTGCTCTTATTTATTTTGGGTAACTTAGAACATCAAAAATGCCTGCATTTTTTTAATGAATAATGAAATGTGTGTTCTAATTGCTAACATGATGGAAACGTAAAATCTTTTTTATTTCCTTGACTAGAAATATGCCAGGACACCATTAGAATATAGAAACAAAACAAATACTTAATTTATGTTATTACTATATCTATAAAAACTTATCTTTAATCCTATGCATTTTATTCATATTTCTATTTAAAGGAGTTTTGACAAACTTTATTTACTTTTTTCTGCTTCTTGGAGTAAGACGGTTAAACTTTATTCATTTTCTATTTTTTTAAGTTAATAAGACTCGATAACTTAATAATATTTAATGACGATAACATATTTTTTCCAAACTTTAGTTTTGGGAATAGAAATCATATTATTACGGAAAAACCGATGATTTTTTTTGTACCACTGATTGAATTAGCGTTTTTCGTCAAGCGTGAAAAAAGACTGACGGAATTAATCATGAAGTAGGTCATTTTTTCAGTTGTTTTCATTCACACGAAATAAAAGAGACTGTAAATATATAATTCGAATTAAAAAGACATTATAATTCTGAAAATACGATCGTGAAAGAAATTACGTTATATATTTACTCTATCATATGCAATAAATGATTTTTTTTCTTTTATTGTGTAAAACGTGCGCTGTATTTCTGTTTATTTTTAACTGAACTGCAAAATGCCTGTAATGCGATTTCAATTCTTAGCTTGTAATAAGGAATTGATGCGTGCATGTTATCTCGAGTGGGCTTCTCTTAATTAAGTAGTGTTTTCATTAGAATTCACGGTACAATAGAGCTGACTTTAAGTTGTTTCATCAGCTTTACTTTCAGTTATAAGCTTGGTAAAATTACGATTAATTATCAACGGATGTTTCTACTTTATCGGTTATATTTGCGTTTGCGATATTTTCTTATTACATTTTAAGTCAAATTCTGAAAGAAAATGAGTAAAATGAAACGATCAAGAAATTGAGCAAGAAGTTTTAATGTTTTTTTCTTTGCTTTAGCACAATTACAAAAAGAAGTATTTCAGGTATTATAATGCTACATTGACAATGGCTTAGTAAAACTAAGTTTCGAAATAAATTACAAGCTAACTATCAAATAGCGAATCAAAAGCTAAACTAGTGAAATAAAAAAATAAAATCAAAAAGCCTTAACCAAAGAAATACTCCATTAAAGGAAATGGAACATCCTACATTAAGGCCAAGTGTAGCTTTTTGAACTTGAATAAGCAGCTCTGCCGGTAATTTATAAATAAGCTGAAGCATTTTATTTTATTTTTATGTTATCAATGTATAACTTTTATTTTTTTAGTGAGCTTTTGTGCTATTATTAGATAAGTATAATATAAAGATTGGTACAGGTAAGCACTCATGTATTTAGTTATACGAATCTTTATTTTATACAAATCCAATAAAGGTCACTTCGTACTTTAAATGTGGGCGTGGGCACGTTTTAGTGAAATAAATGATTTTTAAGGGTAATTAAGATTTTTTTTTCGTTTACTACAAAGATAAGCATAGACTAAAAAAATAATGAGACCACATTTGAGAGGTTTGGATTATTAACATAAACGCTTCAGGTATTGGATAAGGAAAATGTTTTTTTTTTCTCTTTAAACTAGAGTAAAGGGGCTCTGTGTGTTCACTTGTGGTTGCACGGCTCATGTTTACACAGTAGTTAGTTTCGTCCTATATGAATCTCTAGAAAGGTGCATTTTCTTTTCCCAGGCTCATAGCAACTTTGGAAAAGTCTTTTAACAATATTATCATTATTCATTTGTCACCTCTTAAAGAACAAAATTTCATGCATTTCACAGTGATAAGTAGTATTTATTTATGTAGGGGAAACATTAAACAATAGGATTAAAACAATAAATCTTTAAACATGTTTCTTTAAAAAACAGCTCGATTTCGCTAAGATTGTAGTATTATTCTCAGACCCGAAGATATCTTTTTTTACTGTTTTCACTTTGGAATTTCGGTTACACCAGAAACAGTTGAGATACTCGAGTCAGTAACTTTAAAATGTTGAGCTTTAGTGCAATTAATGAAAAGTAAACAAAGTAGTAAACACTGACCTTTTACATCACTTTATTTAGCATATTTCGCTGTCATTTACCCATGTATTGCTGCCAAGTCTTATCAGTAAACTTGTTTTTTTTTTTTTTAAACTGAAAGTTGATTTTGAAGAAGTATCACTGTTAAAAAGTTTTGTGGGAATGGTGTAAGTGCTGTTGAAAGTTTTTCTCTTGTGATGGTGTTGCTATTGTAAATCCCAGTGCATAAATTATATTTTAGATTTCATTGTAAGGTTGCTATAAGTTCTTACCATGGAATTAACTTTTCGTGCTATTCATAGCTAGCTAAAATATTTTTTTCCGCTTTTAAAATGCAATGGACGGATCCTACGCCCTGGAAACCATTTTTCTCTTAGTTCTACCTGCATCACATCTTAAATTTAATGAGAATTAAAGTCTTAGGCAATAATTTCGAAAAAAAATTCTTCGACATTTTAGTGTTACTTATGTATTTAAAATCTTTCTCAAAAAATAAGCTATATTTTGTGTCAACGTTATCTCGTTAATTATTTTTCTATTAAGCATAATAACCACAAATAATAAATGCTTGAAAAAGGTTTTAAAAGCAATTTGTCTTGTTTGAGACAATGGAGAAAATCGAAAGTTTCGGATGAAAAAATGCCTGTAAAACATATCTAGAAATCGAAAAAAGAGTCTTTTACACGAAGAATGCACAATTATGATTAATTAAGAATCTTTTATAAACATATTTTCTTAATGCTTTAAAACATTTATAGGAAGTGTTGCCTAAGAATATCATCTAATTTATCATCGCTCTCAATTTTAAAACTTCAATGGCAGTTTTTAGAGGCTAAAGTAATGAATTATTTTCGTGACAATACATATATTAACTTTTTCATTCTGCCTCAAGCAGAATACATCATCAATAAAGACAAATTAAAATCACTTTTTATATGCTGTGAAATATTTGTTCGTGCTGATGATAAAAGTATAGGTTTTTTTTTTTTTTTTAATTTTTATTTTTAAGCAGAAACAAAATTATACTTTATCTTTCAGAAATATTTCCAAATGAATGCATGGTCTGTCGTGCTTTGTAAAAAGGAGTTTGCAACATTACTTTTGGAATAAGGTTTTTCAAACTTTAAAAATGCTGTCACAACATGGCAATGAGAGCAAAATCGCTGAGAGGTCGAGAAAAAACTGGTTATTTTGCAGAATTTCGGATTTTGTGATAATGAGTGTGCTTAATAACTTGGAAAACCTTATTTCATTTGGAAGACTCAAGTTTTCAATCACATACGGGATTTTATGACACTGGTTTTTTTTAAACGGAACTGCAAAGTATTTTATTACAGTTAAATTTAACTTTTAGATAAATTCGTTACAATAAATCTTCAGGAGAACATAATTGTCCTGATATGGATTTTGATTAATTAGCTATGACTGTCAAAGTTGTTAAAGTTAATCCACGAAAAACTATTTGCTCCATAACACTTGCACCCGTATCGTGTTATTTAGCTCATATTTGCTTTCAGGTAAAAAAAAATTTAACAACAAAGTGTGGGCAAGACTTATCTGCATAATGAGATAAAAAACAGATTATTATGTTAATCCATTATTGCCTAACTTTTTTTCCAAAGGTATTTGTATACTGGTTACAAATAGTATTTAATGAACAGGAAAAATAATGAAAAAATATCATGTAAAAAATAATTGTTTTATTTAAAAAAGAAAAATCGTGCCTAAAAAGAGACGCTAGGCACCAGAGGGTACATCCTTTTTTTTACCATTTTTTTTCTGCCTACGATAAATATTTAAAAAGACATTTTATAAGAAGAAATAAAAGCAGTAACTAACATAAACTGTGAAATATATTCAGAGAACAAGGAAATATTGGTATTGTTGAGTATGAAAGTCAGCAAAGCATTTGTTGTGCAAACCTACATTGCATTTGCCAAATTTCCGATAAGCTTTTTTACTTCAATGAACGGCAAGCCACCATTTTTTAGATTGGACCAAAAACCGGTTATTCCCGATATTTTTTCTCCCATGCAACGATTGTACTGAGCAACCATATTTAATTCATCAATTTCAATTACTTTCTTTTCGCTATTATACAATCGCTACTATAGGATAAACTCCGTGAAAATTCGATGCAATAGTTACGACATTGCTATTATTTCAACCGAACAAACGTAGTATTATTTTACCTGTCATCGAAATTTATTCAAAACTTCTTCTCTTTTCTTTTTTGAACAACGTAACTTTAGTTAATGGGCAGTTTTCAATCCGATTCTTGCATAAAACCTTTCTGAGACAAATTATTAAGTAGGAGCGCAAGAGAAGTAAATAAACTGTCACAATAGAGATCGAAATTGGCATGCTCAGGGTATTCTGAACTTAAATCTGCAACCACTGCCCCTCCCCCACCTCTTCCCAAACAACAAATGCATATCCAATCCTTGAATACTTCATCAAGGTGAAGTACTAAGCTTCTGAAACAGCTTAGGTCTTTTTCAACAGTCAGGACTATACAATAAAGAGCACCTAAATGCATTATGGAAAAGTAATGAAATACAACATATAATTGGTGTTTTAAAGAATTACAATTTTGAAATAACTTTCTTTCAAAATGTATCTTGAGTATTTTTCGCAATTTCAAAAAATAATAATAATAATAATTTTTATAATAATAATAAAATAAATGATAAAATATTTTATTTAAGTTTTAAAAATAAAAAATATTATCTATTTTTCAGTTTAAAAACATTTACTAACTTCTTTTGAGCTACATTTGAAATTCTAAGCAAGAAATCAGCTACGGTTAGGTAATGCAGCCTTTCGTGCCTCGCGTCCCTTTTCAGGAACGTTCTTAAATTGCTATCAAATCCATAAAAATTTAAAATTTACAAAATTGCAAAAAAAAAGGTAAACTAAAACATCGATCAAAGTAGCACATATCTCAAGCACAGATAGATTTACTTGTTACTAATTTAAAAAACTTAACTTTTTGTTTTTAAGATTGTGAACGATGTAATTCTTGATAAAGATCATAATAACATGACTACAGAACATATTTAACAATGGTTATGTGCTGCAATCTGTTAATAACGAATTGAAACAATACCAAAGTAATAATTGAACACAATTACTTGGTTGAAATGTTCATTTTTGGAAAATGCAGACACACTTTTTGAACCGTCCCTAAAAAGGGACGCTAGGCATTAATGGGTTAAAGACGACAGTTTCATCTCCTCAGTTATCCAATAGGTGTATTGCGCTGATGCTGATGAATAGCTCTGAGCATGCGAAAGGGGATAGAGTTAATAATCATGCAAGTACCCATGCATAACCAAGCGAGTGGTTCAACAGTTCTCTTACGTGCACTGTAGGGCAAAATTTTTGTTACCTCCTGAATCTCGTTACATATTAATTTAAAAAAAAGCACTGCTGGAACAAAAAACACACATGCATACAATAAATCCATAAAAGGAACATGAGGACATCACATTGCTACATTATCCCAAAATCAGCACAGATATTAATAAAAAATAACGAAAGTGAAGAGGTTCTACGATTTCCTTAGATACTGTGAATGACAAAAGTTTGGACACCACCTGAATCTCGCTTCGAAAATCGCAGCTCTCACGCGCAATAAATGGCTATGCTACACACAAAAAAAAAAAACAATAAATAAATATGAGCATATAGGCATGAAACTGCTATATTATCCTAAAAAAGTAAATACTACGAAAAAAACAACACGAAAATGAGATTGTCAAAACTTTGCTCGCCACTAAGGGTTTTCGAAAATTTTCATGTAAGTGTTAGGGGAAGACCGCCTATATTGGACCACTGCTTAAATTGGACCTCGGGCTTAAAATCTAGAACAGAGATCTATGCTACACTTTAACGGTAGAAATATAAAGTTTTATTAATAAAATCAATGTGTATGAAGTTTTACCAGTCTTCGAACTGCGTAGCGTGAGTTACATCATGAGTTATGTTTAAAACGTGTATGATCTTATTTCGCGGACTTGTATCTAGTAAGATAGTACTAAATCTTGTAAACTGAGGTAAACTGCTGTTATACCATGATGATATGTGTTTAATAAGGATTACATCCATGTATTAACATGCGCGATTGTGATTATTTTTGACAGAGCAATAAGCTGAAGAATAAAAAATGGCGTGTTTTCCTTTATTGGACCGAAAAAAATTTCCTATATTGGACCGGTGGTCCAATTTAAGAATATGATTTTAAACAAGACTTTTTATTAATCGTAACGTAAAATAAGTGACTCATATGATTTAATAGCGTAGTTAAAAATATTTTAAAGATACTTTAACACCTATTCACGATATTCATTTAAACTTTTTCATCAAGCACATTTTCTAGAAGCAGCAACTTCTTAAAATGTATGTTCTTTTTTCTCTTCATCCATTAAGCTGCCGTTTCAGAAACATAGTTATTAACTGAAATAAAATTCAATATAGGCGCATATATTCCTAAATTGGACTTTTACAACTTTTTGTAAAATAATTTTTTAAAAAATAACTTTTATATTTTCAGAAAATATAAACTCCTAGGCGGTTCCTGGTTGAATTTAGCTTACGATGCCCTATTTTGTATTTTTGTTTCGCTTCACATTGAGCGACACAGGCCTCCTGTTCTTAGGGGGTCCAATATAGGCGGTCTTCCCCTACGTTTTTAGTTCCTTTGTTACAGATGCCGCAACAAACGTCCAAGAAGTTAAAGAGCTTATAGATATTCGCTGAAATATAATCTTCAAGAAAGGTATGAAAAACGGGAAAAAATGAAAAAGCTTGCTTAGCTTTTATTTTTGTAGCTCAAAAAACAACACAAAAACACAAAATGGCCCGAGAAAGACTTCAAACCGGGAACACCACGAAACCTCCTCAAGACCAAAATATTTCCCGGTTTTCGGGTACGGTTCAAGTAAAATGGGAGAAAGTTGATTAAAACTTTTGTCTGTCAAATACTGCTAAACAATTATAAAGAATTAGAGAGCTATGGAGGGAGTTTCAAGGAACTCAATGGCTGTGAACATTTGAGGAATTAATGAACTATGGAGGTAGGCTTGCTGACTTGGTTGGGGTATGAAGAAAGATCTCAGAGAAAATGGAAAAACTGATGGCTTAAGAATACTTTATTTTTATCGGAGAAATTATAATAGCACCAGTAGTATACGAAAATTGAAAATCTTTACCTGCTTAAATGTTGATGTAGAGTTTTACTCAAACAAAATCAGTTACTAAAAAACGCGTCGAATAGGATGATGAAGGAAAGTTCTTAGTTGCTAAGCTATTCGTCACGATACTATTCTGCCATTTCAGTTTTGAGTTTATTTGTCATTTCTATAGAATAATCAAGAACCCGTCAAGAAAACATATTCTCATAGTAATTGTTTGACACCTTTCTGATTTACCAAGAAGGCTCCTAAAACAAATATGGTCGAAGCAAAGGCATAATGACAAGGAAAATCGAAATCTGCTTGAAATTCTTAGAAAGCTGCAATTTTCAGACACAGCATTTACCCGCGTTTGTAGTTCAGTCACTCTGGAAAGGCTACAACTGAGCTGAAGGCAAAACATCTAATAAAGAAGCTGAGTATATCTTCACACTGATAACTAAAATTATTTTTCACACTGGTTAGAAGTCAGCATTCTTTAAACTTGTAACGATTCAAGAAACTTTTTGCAAAAATAACTTGTTTTTCCCCGAAACTTGCAGAAACCGGTATGATCCCGGAACATTGCACGGAAATAATGTGTGACGTTTCGAAATTTTTTACAGTGCAGTAATAGAGCCAGCCTTCCGTATTGCACACCAGTGCTCTCTATCTCCATAATGAGGCCAATATATAAAGCTCATTAGTTATCGTCAATGTATTTAGGGGCTTTATAATATGAACAAGGTTCTATATCTATGCCGCAGAAATAGACTAACGTAAGTATATTTCAGGAGAGCGCGAAAACGTTTGATGCATACAAAGAGCGGGACTCGCGCCCTTTTTTACGCTGGTAAATAATTGTGAGGCAAATTCTTTTACAGAATTATATTCTCATGAGTCGATGCAGAATAAATCTCTACATGCAATGCAGTAATAAAGTGAAAATAACCATTTTGGACTTGAGTTAGTCTAGCTCGGAGGTACAAAGATTACCACCACTTCCTGTAACTATGTTGTTGAGTATAAATAATCTAGATTGTATATATTTCTAAGAGACCTCAAACCTTATACTCCTAATTTGCATCTTGACTAAAACTCACAACTGTCTCTTCCCAGGTGTGACGTGAGACTACTGTAAAAGTAATGCAATGAGTCGTTAAAACTACATTAACCTATTAATCAAATACATTTGAAATTTGTATTTCTGCATTTACCTTTTAATGATGAAGAGAAATAATGCACTTATTTAATTTCCAAGAAATCATTTAAGTTAAAATACATTAAGTAAATAATTAAAAACCGTCAATTAAAACTAAATTCCCCGCTGTTCTGCGTTTAAAACATTCCGGCTCGTGCTAAAATGTTAATCAAATTCAGTGGGAATAATTTACTTTCGGCTTTTACTTTGGAACAATTCCAGCAATTTCTTGGATTGATTAAGAAATTTGCACATCTTTAGCCTCATAAGCACTTTCATGATTTCGTATGCACCGAGTCGCATATGCTTAAACCTGACACTCATTTAGCCTTGTCTGCTTTAGAAAAGCTCCGATCTAATGAAATAATTTAGGGTCTTGATTCAACCGCTCAATCTTCTGAGCGTAGACTTTGTGTGGTAATTTTCGCATATTTGTGTTTATCTGGGGTGTAGGAAGCACTTGATGAAACTTGGGGAAATTCTGATAAATAACGTAGCGTTTTTATAGCTAGAAATTCATTTAGAGCTCAGTAAACTTAGTTTAGTATTTATTAACATTTCAGTTATTTTATGTACTTTCTCATTTATTGAAATATACTGGAAATACACAGTGCAGTCACATTAATGTGACAACCTGTCAAAATCCAGAATAACTATCTTTCGCAAAGCGGACTGCTGCGAAACGTGCTGGAAGACAGTTAGGGTCCTGAAGGTGTTCACTGGTAGTTTGAGCCATTTCTACTCCAATGGCGTGGCCCAGCTGCGCTAGATTAAGCGGGTGAGGATCCACGGCGCGAATAACCTGATCGAGATGGTCCCACATATTATCGATTCAGACTGAGTCAGGAGAGTTTGCTGGCCAGGGGAGAAGGGTAAGACTCATCCTGGTGCTCTTCGAGTCACGTGCGTACACTGGCAGCTGTACGGCACTTTGCATTGTCTTGCTGATGGATACCATCATCCTGAGGAAAAACGATGCCCATACAGCGCAGACATGGTCCGCATGGACAGATTCGTACTTGTATTGATTCATCGTGCCTTCCACAATGATGAGTGAACCCAGAGAATGTCATAAAAACATTCCCCAGACCATAATGCTCCCGCCTCCAGCTTGGACCGTTCCTGCAATGCTGCAGGATGTTTGGTTTCAGAGGTTTCACGCCTTATATGCCAACATTCATCATTCTGATGGAACATTAAACGTTATTCAACAGAAAATACCACCTGTCGCCACTCAATGGACGTTCAGCTGCGGTACTGGCATGCAAATTCCAGAGTTCGTCGTCGATGGACAGTAGTCAGCATAAGTGCATCAGCCAGGCTTCTGCTTCGGGAGCCCAGACGGAGCAACGTCCGCTAAACAGTAGTTTGGGAGACGATGTTGGTAGCCTCGTGGTTCATCTGAGAGGTCAATTGCTCAACGGAAGCCCGTCTATTAACCCGAACGCATACCTGCAGCCGTCGTTCACCTCTGCCATCTATGGCTCCTGGTGCATCACATTTTCAATGTCGCTGATTTTGGACAGTCCATTTTGCCATGCACGATACACTTTTACCACAACGACAAGCAAACAGCTCAAAAACTCAACTACTTCGGAAATGCTTCCACCCTTGGCCCGAAAGCCAATAAGCATGCCCTTTTGTACGCCGTATAAATCGCTTCTTTTTTGCATTACGCCAACGATAGAAATGTTTTCCAAAGCCCTCACACACCCTTCATGTATCCTCAACTGCACTGTGCTACCAAGTGCCTTCTGATATTGGTTATTTAACGTCGAAGTCGATAGTACGTGGTAGTCACATTAATATGACTGGACTGTGTATGAAAACATTGCTAATAAAATTCTCACTAAGACAAGAAAAAAAAAGCTTTTGTCGAATGTCTTAAGCTGATACCAGTTTGTATTTACAAATGGATTCTTTGTAACCAAAAAACACGCAACCATGTATTGTAAATTTCTACTTTTGTCTTTGGAAATAATTTTCAGGATTCTTCAAAAATATATTAACCCATTAATGCCTAGCGTCCCTTTTTAGGGACGGTCCAAAAAGTGAGTCTGAATTTTCCAAAAATGAACATTTCAACCAAATAATTGTGTTCAATTATTACTTTGGTATTGCTTCAATTCTGTATTAACAGATTTCAGCACATAACCGCTGTAAATTGTGTTCTGTAGCCATTTTAATATGATCTCTATCAAGAATTACATCGTTCACACTCTCAAGAACAAAAAGCTCAGTGTTTTAAATTATTAACAAATAAGTCTATCGGTGTTTAATACATGTGCTACTTTGATCGATGTTTTAGTTTACCTTTTTTTGCAATTTTGTTAATTTTAAATTTTTTACGGATTTTATAGCAATTTAAGAACGTCCCTAAAAAGGGATGCTAGGCACTAAAGGCTGCATTTTTTAACTGTAGCTGATTTCTTGCTTAGAATCTATAATTTATCTCAAAAGAAGTTAGTAAATGTTTTAAGACTGAAAAATAGATATTAATTTGTGTTTTTAAAACTTAAACAAACAAACTAATTTAATTAAATTAATTAATATATAAATTTAATTACAATTTTCTTAAATATTTTATCATTCTTTTTTTTGTCTTGAAATTACAAAAATACTCAAGGTAAATTTTGAAAGAAAGCTATTTCAAAAATGTAACTCTTTAAAACACTAATTATTTGTTGTATTTAATTACTTTTCTATCGTGCATTTAGGTGTTTTTATTGCTTAGTCTAACTATTGAAGAAGCCCTGAGCTGTTTCAGAAGCTTAGCACTTCACATTGATGAAGTATTCAAAGATTGCATCATATGCATTTGTTGTTTGGGAAGAGGGGGGGGCAGTGGTTGCAGATTTAATTTCAGAACTCCCTGAGCATGCCAATTTTGATCTCTACTGTGAAAATTCATTTACTTCTCTTGCGCTCCTACTTGATAATTTGTCTCAGAAAGGTTTTGTGCAAGAATCGGATTGAAAAATGCCCATTAACCCATTTGTGCCCAGTAGCCTAAAAACGGGACGCTTGTTAGTTACTTCATACAAAAACCTGTAATGGGTATATCATTTTACTAAAGCTGTTTTTCACAAGTTAAATAGTCCTTCTTGAGAAAACCAGTTAGAACCACTATTTGGACATCATAGTTTATTTATTAACAGCTATTTTCAGACAAATCAGTCAAGCAACGATCCAGCATGGGTATAGTCACAGAAAGTTTTTTTTTTTTTTTTTTCACGAACTTATTTTTCATAAAATTAAAATAATTAAAAATTATTTACTTAAAATTGATCAGAGATACCTTCTGTAATGTTATTTTTCAAAAGAAAAGTCAAGTAAGATGGTATTTTGTTCACATATCTGCAAAATATCCCATAAACAGGACGTTAAATAACTTAATATGGTAACGGCGAATTATATTTAAGTCTCAAATGTATGTAAACCATTCCAAGTAAAAGTTTTGAGCAGTTAAAAATTGAAAAAATATTGTTAAAAAAAATCTTGGGCATAAATGGGTTAACTAAAGTTGCGTTGTTCAAAAAAGAAAAGAGAGGAAGTTTTGAATAAATGTCAATGACAGGTATAATAATATTGCGTTGGTATAATAGCAATGTCGTATAACTATTGCATTACATCTTCAAGGAGTTTATCCTAAGGTAAAGGGGCTAAGCGATAGTCCAGTAGCGAAAAGAAAGTAATTGAAATTGATAAACCAAATATGGTTGCTCAGTACAATCATTGCATGGGGGGAACAAATCCCATGCTTCAAAATATCGGGAATTACCGGTTTTTGATACAATATAAAAAATGTTGGTTGCCGCTCTTCATTTTTATTTTAGAAGCTACTGTACTAAATTCATTGAGCTCAAGAGTACCGGATTGAGTTAGATATTACGCGGAAATTCGTTATATTGCTTTAAATAAGACTCAGGTAAGATGTGACCATTGAAGTAAAAACGCTTATCGGGAATACAGCAAATGGAATGTAGGTTTGCACAACAAATGCTTTGCTGACTTTCAGCAACACCAATGTTTCCTTGTTCTCTGAATCTACCTCCCAGTTTTTGTTAATTGCTGCTTTTACGAGTATTTCTTCTTATCAAATGTCTTTTTAAATATTATATCGTAGGCAGAAAAAACATTTTGGTAAAAAAGTATGCACCCTCTGGTGCCCAGCGTCCCTTTATAGGGAGGATTTTTCTTTTTTAAATAAAAAAAATACTTTTTACATGATATTTTTTTAATTATTTTTCCTGTCCTTCAAACACTATTTGTAACCAGTGTACAAAATATCTTTCGAAAAAAATGTCAGGCATTAATTTGTTAATTATTAGTTTTATTTTTACTGCTTTTCACAAACGTATTTATTATTTGTTGCATCATAGTTTTTTTTTTCATTTCGTGAACAAGCAGGTTTGGATAGTCCAAGGCATTTTTTCAATGTATGCATATTGTTTTAAATTTGTCATTGACACAAATCACTGCAAATTTAATGCAAAACTTTTGCCTCGTAAAGATTTAAATAACTTTATTAATATTTTTATAAGTGCATTACCACATTGTCGCACTAATATTTTTTCCCTTGAAAAAGTTATAATAGAGAGAAATAAAAAGTATTTTTTCCAACAATGAATCTATAGCGAATAGTTATAGTTGTCTGCTATTATAATCGATGAAGTGCTCCAGAATTCTGTAAATTTGTAAACGTTCTCTTACGCAAAAAACTTATTTCATTCACTTGACAGATCATTAAGTCATGAATTCATTTTGCTGAAATATAAAATGATCTAAGTATTGTCATACTTTTTCCACTTATGTATGATGCAACTGTTGTTCAATATTTTATATTCAGAAAGGGAAGTTTTACAAGGGTGAAAATGTTTCTTTGTCCCTAGCACGCCTTAAACGTGTGAGCATGCAAAAAAAGGTTTCTCTGATTTTATGAATTTTAGCGCCAGGGGGATGGGATTGTATAAATGTGAAAACGGTTTTCCAAAAAAGTAGCTACTTTGAGATGTGCCCGCTTGTATTAATTGTATGGGATGTCTGGACAACGCAATCATCGATGATTACCAAAACAAAAAAAAAAAAAAAAAAAAGCTCAAATCACCTATTGAGAAAATAAATGTTTACTGTTTTCCAAACACTGGTGCTAAACTTTGTAAAAATTACGTAATTGCCTAGCTTAATAAATTAATTACGTCAAAAACTAATTCTTTCTGCCAAGAAAGATAAGATGCCTTGGTAAAATAATCAAAGAACTATTTGCAGTAGTCTGAATTTCAAAAATGTTTCCTGTAAGAAATTGGAGTCAATTTTTTAAACATCCTAGCATAGTCAAACCGAGATATTGAAAATTTGAAAAGAAGTACGATAATACATCTTAGGTTTAAAACTTTGTAAAATCTACACAAAATTTGGAATTTATCTGTCTTTCATTTATCGATTACACTTACGTAACTCCCACTTTTTTGCTTGACATTTTTAAATACATAAAATGTTATTACTATGCTAACAAACATATAAATATTAAAGGAGCTTGCAATAAGTCTTCATGAAGAATGTATGAAATAATTTGGATTATGTATAGTTAACGTAAAATTTCAAATAAGGGAAAGGGAATGGTACTAATAACTAAGAAGATTTAGTCAGTACGAAAGAAAGTTTCTGGATGAGTCAGGAAAAAATGAAATGTTTTATGTTTTGTTCAAATGAAGAAATACCTTTTTGCTTCTCTTTGAAGCATAAAGTATTGTTAACTACTTAATAAATGTTAAGAATCATATATTTACATAAGCTACAGTATACAACATATAATCCTCATTATGTTCGCAATCCAGATAGGATGAAAGAGGTAATTAAACTCTTTCTTTCATGTCAAAAACTGAATAAAAATACCAAAAGCAGCTAAGGATTTGCTTTAATTGGCATGACTGTCGTCTTAATGTTGTCTCTATCCTTCTCTCCCTTTTGATTACTTGAATATTTCTCATCCTATTTCAAATGCTTTCGCAGTTGGAAAGTGTTTATTTACTAACTACGTTGTCTAGCGCCGCACGGTCTAAAAAAAGTTGCTTTAAGTGACGCATATGCAAAAATCAGCCTTAAAAACGAGAAAACAAATCAAGTGAAATTTCCTATCAAAAAAGTTTCCTGTTAAAAAAGAGAATTTCTATGACACCAAATTTAATTTTAACTTATTTGGATTTTCTTTAAATTCCAAAGAAATCCGTCATTGTTACTAATAGGCATAAACATTCTGGCGAGAAACCCCTAATGGGGATGCACCCCCCCCCCTCCTCCACACATCGATGGGGGTAAAATTTTAGCGTAATCAGCATAATGTGTTTTGCCTCTAACGTCTCGATGAAACTTTAAGATTCGGGGAGGGCGGGGGAGGTAGAGAGAGAGGGGGGATAAAAAATTTTTTTTTACTCATTGTTCTCAAAAAACATCTAGGGACTCGGGAGCGTCCCTAGTCATTTTTATCATGGCTGATGTTTTTTTAATCTAATTTTCTTTTATGTATTCATTTATTTATTTTTCTTATTGTTAATTTTTTTTAATTAATTTATTTATTTTCGTTTTTTTTTTCGATCATTTCCATAAAAAATAAAAGCAAACGTTATGCTATAGTGCGTAAAAAACTCTATAAACGATCGTACAATTTAAAAAAGTCCACTTGTTGAAACCCTTGTTATCTGTCATTTTTCTCCCCTAAAGCTGTTAATGATTGTGTGAGTAAAGTGGCTTAAGATGCAAAACGCTGCGTTTCTAACTTGGTGAATAATGGTTATACTAATGTCAAGTTTTTGTTATTGTTGCTCACGTTCTTTGAACTGATAAAAGGTGCTTTGAAATCCCAAAACGTGTGTGTAATCATTTGCGAATTAATTGCCTTAATAAGGATTTTCTCTTAAATCAATTTTTATTTTCAGCACAGAAGTATCGCTTAGTATTTAAAATAAACAAGATAACAAGAGAGAGAGTATGGTAAGTCATGTCAATAATTCGATAATAGTAGGGTAGACCGGGGCACGTTTATGCAGTGCCTTTTTTTTTTCGAAACGTGTTATAATTGGTGTGTCACCAGTCGTAACGCCGGCCACCTTGTCTAGTGGTCAGAGTAGCCTGCCATGGATGGTGTGACCCCGGGTTCGAGTCCCGGCTTGGGCATGGATGCGATTTCTCTCTCCTGTCCTTGTTCTTTCTTTGTGTGAAAGGTTGCCTACCCTATAAAAGGGTACCTATGGCATGCGAGTACTGTGGAAGTCGAACTTCACACCAAATAACGGTACAGTTGGAAAAGTGAAGCAGCGCACCCCAAATTGCCAGCCTGGCTGGCACACGCAAAAAAAAAAACAGTCGTAACGGATTGATGCTGCTCCCGAGAAAGTGCTCTCACAAGTTTTTTAGTGCCCCTCGAGTTTTGACATAGCATTTGGGGAGAATAAGCAGTTTTCTACCAGTTTGAGTAAATTTTGTGTTGAACTTATTGAAGCCTATTGTGAACTAAGAGTGCTTAGATAAAAATGAACAAAATGAATATTAGCAGAACTTTATCCTTGTTTGAGAACAGTATTCGTATGTGAGTGAATAAACATTTTATTAAATTTCGTTGCACGTTAAAAATAAATCCGAACAAGGCGACGGGGCACGCTTACGCAAGTTCTTACTGCGTAAAGGTGCTCTTGAAGCTTTCTTGTACCGTACTGTGCCAAACCTTTTTGATATTTTCCGGTTATTTAGTTTTGCAAGTAATCATTTAAGGTTTAATTGAGTAAGAGATTCGTCTCAAGTAGCTTACAATAATAGTTATGTCTTCATGCTTACTCGTCTTTAGTTTCATATGCTATTATGCCCATTATAAATGTTTATTTTATAGATGGGAAGACATTTTATTCAAAAAACTAACATAACTAAGTTTGATGCCAAAATAAAGAAAAATGCCGTTCTTTAAGTAAGACTGGGTCAGAACAAGTGAGACTGCGTATAAGTGTTACGGTACGGAGCAGGTTTACGCAAGAGATATTGTTGTAAAAAAATTTTTTGACGCTAAAATACTCAAATAAGTCAAAAACTGAATGCACAAACTTCAACTTTATTAACTGCTTCATATGATCATAACGTCCAAAGTTTTCTAAATTGAAACATAAGAATTAGAAAATTCATTGAATAAAATCCGCGTAAACGTGCAACAGTCTACCCTATTCTGGAAAGTAGCCTTGCTTAGTTCTGGTGGAGCTTCGTATTTCACGTGTGTGTGTGTGTGTGTACCTTGTCTCGAAAAAATTATTGCCTAATATTAAAACAATGGCGACAAGCTTATATTTTAGTAAACATGGTACCTTCTTATAATAGATAAAATATTCGTTCTCATAATCAATTGTTTTCACCATATAATGTTCGAACAGTTAAACAATGTGAAAAGTATTTTACGTTTACATAAAAATAGCTCTTCACCCCGAGAACCAGAAGCGAACTTTTTATTGCGCAATTCAGATTCTTTTGATACCGTAAGTTCCCGAAAAGAATTTTCCGGTCAGTTAGATGCACCTGAGTCCGAATTCTGACCTTTAGCTGGCAGTTTGTAAAGGTTTTGCCTGAAAATGCTGAGAATCGAGCACAGAATATTTGCACAATGTTTTCCTTTCGGAGCAGAAAATAAAAATATTTTACTCATAATTAAATTTTGGTTTAAAATCTTTCTTTTTTTTAATACGATTGGGCACAGGGTCATAGTTACATATGATATTATTGCAAATATTTATCGTTTAGATGTTAAAGTAGAATTCTTTTAAGATAGAACCCAGTTTACGTTTTGTTTCAATTATTATGAAGTGTGAGTTGTGCTAGAAGACTATACAATCTTGCACATAGAAAGTCTTACACTGATAAAGAAAAATATTTAAATAAGAACTACTTCAGATTTAAACATATATCTTTTTATTTGAACTATTACTATTATCTGAATATGCTTTTTGCAAATTTGTGATAACGTAACAACGTTATAATTTCTAATGTGTATTTCTTTTTGAATATCCAAAATACACTGCTCGACATTGAAAATGCAACACCAAGAAGGAGTGTTCAGAAATTCATGCAAATTTTACCGTAGACGCACGTCACTGAGTTATGCAAATGATATGAAATGCGCAGCTCTCCGACGCACGTGAAGTAAGATATAAGAGAATGAAGTTGAAAAGTGGGCTATGTTCATGTTGGTTTTTCTGCCAGACTAATTATCGGAGAAATTTGGTTTTTATCTCGAAGGATACGTGTGATAGGAGGAAATGCCACGCCGTCCTCAACGAAGACACTTCCAGCATATAGACGACTTTACAAGGGGTATGGTGATCGGACTGAGAAGGGGAGGTTGGTCCATACGTCAAATTGCAGCTGATACCCACATGGATGCAAGCACTGTGCATCGGCTGTGTCGGAGATGGTTGGAAAGAGGAAATGTAGCCACATTGAGGGGTGCAGGTGCAGCCAGAGCGACGTCAGACCGCTTGGATCGACGCCGACAAACTGTGGCGGACCCGCAAGTCACTTGTACGTCGATTCTGCAGCACGTGCAAGGTACCCTGGATGTTCCTGTGTCGACCAGAACCATTTCTCGTCGACTGGTTGCACGTGGCCTGCAATCACGGCGCCCGCTAAGAAGACTGCCATTGACCTCACAGCACAGACTCCAACGTTTGGAATGGTGCCGGACCAGAGCGACGTGGATGGCAGAATGGCAAACCGTAGTGTTCTCAGATGAATCCCGTTTCTGTTTGTCCAGCGATAGTCATCGCATATGTGTGTGGCGTCGACGTGGAGAAAGATCGAATCCGGCAGTAACTGTGGAACGCCCCACAGCGCGACAACGTGGCATAATGGTTTGGGGCGCTATTGCATACAATTCCGTATCACCTCTAGTTCGTATTCGGGGCACTATGACGGCCCAACGATATGTAGATAATGTACTGCGGCCGGTGGCAATCCCCTACCTTCAGGGTCTGCCAAATGCAATTTTTCAACAGGATAACGCCCGGCCTCACAGTGCTCGAATCAGCCAACATGCTCTACGAGGTGTACAGATGCTTTCCTGGCCACCATACTCTCCTGACTTGTCACCAATCGAACATGTGTGGGACGTGATTGGACGCCGTTTGCAGAACCTGTCACTGCCTCGTTCAGAGGACGAACTGTCGCAAATGGTTGAAAGGGAATGGAGTGCCATCCCTCAGGACACCATCCGCAGGCTTATTGACACCATGCCTAGACGTGTTTCTTCGTGCATCGCTGTCCGCGGTGGTCCTACTTCTTACTGAGCCGACGCCGTCCTCGCTCTAAATTTTGCTTATTTATTTTGAAATAAATATCACTTATTGTTCCATGCTGTCTCTGTCTTCTTACCAAATTTCATCAATTTCTGACCACTCCTTCTTGGTGTTGCATTTTTAATGTCGAGCAGTGTACGTAAGAAATGATATTAAATTATAAAATTGTCAGGAGTTTTATTACGCATGTTAGCGAACATTACGTTCTTGTCCCTCCGGAACTCGAAAAAAAATGTATATTTGAGTCCCCGGAGGTCTGGTTGTGATTAATTAAACTTTCAACAGATATTATTCTAACCGCATGTACATACCATTTTTTATTTGGATTCACTAATGAAATTATTTTTAAGTCTAGTTTATGTATTTATTTATGCAGTTTTAGTGAACTCTCAAATTAGCTCATGAAATGCACAGACTAAGATCCAGTTTTAAGTTAGCTTTTCATTTTTATGCTAAACGCACTTTATGAAAATCAAAGGAAAATAGTTACCACAAACTGGTAACTACATTTCATATAAGGAAACAGATATCATTTTCTTGTGCTTTAAATGAAACTAAATAAGAATTATCTATTTAAATAGAGTCGTTATTAGAGCTAATATTTAGAAAAGTGACAATTTGAGTCCCAAATGAATTTTCACTAGTCTTTCAATAACTAGTTAAAAAAATAATTTTCCCCAGAAAGAAGATAAGGTTTTTCTTTCGTTTCATCTAATAACATCAGAATTTTTTTTTTCTTCAGAAAATATTGTTTTTATACATCAAAAATCAGATCGGTAACGTGTCCCCAGTAGCAAAGCTTGGCATGCAAACAGGTCATACGCACTTTCTAACTTCCCGAAAAAACGCACTTGCACAAAAAACGATTCTATTTTTACCCCTTTGTTAATATTTTACTTCATTTTTATTTTAATCGATTTCTGATTTTCTGGCCGATGCGAAATAAGCGTGTCCCAAGTTCCGCCGTCAGAGCGATTACAATAACTTCCGATCTATGTTTAGGCTCCCAAAATCATATCCTGTACCTATACCACGTGATACTGAGTACCTGGTAGAATGTTTTATTGCATCGTAATTAAAAATTTGCATTTCTGCATCTAAAATTGTAGGTAAGATTTTTTTACGTGATTTTATAAAATGTGTGTCATTTAAGTCATCAGATCGGTAACACGCGCTAAAATGCGCAGTTTTTATTATTTAAAATTTTGTTTTATATATAAGTATAGTCCTTTATTAGAAGTGAAAAAACCACGCGTTTGATTTTGGTTTAGTGCGATCGACTCGGAAATAAAAAAAAAACTTTGTCGGTTTGTCAGAGCGGTAACATTGAAAAACAGCGAATATATTACCAAACTAACTCACACGCTTCAGAATTATAAAATGCAAAAATCATAGGTTTTAGCCATATATATTGAAGATTTTTGTTCTTAAAAAATGAAAAGCAATGAGTTTTAGTACAATTGCTTCATTTGTGGTTTGTATGACCTGACAATAGAAGTTAGTAAAATAAGAAAATTGACACTACAGAAATTAAGTTAATTAACTATTATTATTTTATTAATTTATTCTTTTGGTGCTTCAATTTCTCATAACTTCGCTAAATAACTAGATAATAACTAGCATGCTGCTAAATTTGAATTTCTGATCAAGAAATTAAATTTCCTGCAACTAATTAAAGAAAAGCAAGCCGCAGAGTTGTGTGTTGAAAAAGTTGAAGTTGTGTGTTGTTTCAAAACAAAACAAATGTTTTATTAGCTTGGATTTGGTAATCTCATAATTTATTTTCTCTAAAAACCTGATCGCTCATTTTTATTTCCAAGAAATGCTTTTTTATAATGAAATTTGATTTTTTAGCTAATATATATATTTTAATATAATTATCTTAATTCTATGTTCAAAATGAAAGGAAATGATATCATTTTTAGAGATGTTAATGAAGACTGAAAGCATAAACTCAGATATGTAGCTCATATTAACATCAGATCTGTAACACTCATCAGATCTGTAACGGCTTAAAAGTGAGTTATCTAAGGAGGAAGTAAATAACTTCCTTGACCTCCCCCTTTTTTTCTTGCATTTAGACCCAATTTAGACTTATCCAATATTAATTTTTTTCTGCAAAAATGTTTTTTAATTAGAAAACTCCAACTTCAAATTAGCACTTTTCAAAATATTGGCTCATTAATAATTTCAATACGTTATAAATTTTCTTTCACCACATAGAGAGCTTCAACGCCTTCGTAGTTCGATAACGTAGCTGCACTTTAAAGGAATTTGAAATTAAAATTAAAAGGCTATATATTTTCTATGACCGAGTTCTGAACAAAATTTGCTCTCATGTACCTTAATCAATCAAATATTTTAAACCTAGAAACGACATGCTTCCATTATCGTACTGCTTTTAAAGCATCCTAGTCACGAAAATAACCCATTAATTTATCTCCGGGTTACCATTGGACTCTTAGAGATTAATTGAGCGATAGAAGACAGACGCGTTTCATTTATGAATTGTACTACAATCGTGCAAGAGATAACTGTAGGAGGTTCTATTAAAACTTTTCTCCCAAGAGAGTGGAAATCATTTGTACAATCAACGATTCGGGAGATCATTTTCCAATTATGCTTAAAATTTGGGAAATTGAAAGCTGCGAAACTGATATTGCGTCAGTGATGGACACATTTTTTTCCTATTTACAGCGTTTGGTACGGATAAGATAAGTTATCAGACAAACGTGTACAAATAGATGCATAAAGTAGAAGAAACATTTGGAAAACTAGATAGTAGTTGACGGATTTTGAAAAAGAAATATACATTGAAGTGATTTCTAGTTTATTGACAAAAAGTTTTGACCACAATATATGCTTCTTTAATAAAAATGTATTAATATGTTTTGTATTTATTTCCTAATTTTCGTCTTCACGAGTAATTTATTTTATAATTATAAATTTCTTTTAGAAAGCAGTTGTGTTGTATGTTTACAAAACATATTTGTACAAACCGATGCGGAACTTCTGATAGAGATTACTTTTTGTAAAATTAATATCAAAAAATTTTGGGGGGCTACAAATTTCAGAATGTTCACTTCTCATGACCTACTTTGACATATATAAAAGTGAGGAAAATCAAAAATGGTCACTGCCATACCTTGTCTGAATTTCAAAATAATGGCTCTTAATTCTTTTAACTTTGAAATATGAAGGGTTGATCTGTGGAGAGAAAATCTTTTATGCGTTGAAATATATTAAAATATTCGTGTTTTACACTAAGAAAAAATACGTTTTGCGTACTTTTCTCGAATCCATTTTAATGCAGATATGACTTTTGATAGCATTCTTTATGCTACAACAAGACATACTCTATAGGTCGGAAAACAGTACTGACATTCTATACTTCCTTTTATTGTGACGTTATACTTGGGGTTATGCGCTATTCAGTTCAAATAGCTTTCGCAAAATGTAAATCTTTGAGTAGTATGTAAACAATGGAACAGTCTGTCTTAAACCATTTAATGCTCTCAAAGTTACTGGCGTGAGTGGAGTGCTGAGATTTTATAGGGTTTGCTTGAGTAAAATAACTTTTAGAAGTGTGTCTTATACATGAAATGAAACGCTGGAAATGTCTGTTTTTATCTTTTGTGAGCTATTTTCCATCTTCTGCAGCAATATTTTCACTTTAACTATTACATTTGTTACACCATTTAGAAATTTCAGAAGTTTATGTTAATAACCGTACTAGTTCTTAAGTACAGGGTGAATGTAATAAAAACAGAGCGCAATAAAAGCCATTGAAGAACATAAATAATTATATAAGTTTTCGTTACAAATCACATTTGCATGATTGTAATCAACTCCTTTAATTAGTGAAAATTACAAAATTGCTTGCTAATAGTAACGAAACGTGCCACAAAATAACCAATCATCAGAAAACAAATATTTACTCGGGGATAAATGTGGTGTAAGAAAAAAAGGACACAAAATAATACATTAATTTACATACTATAGCAATGAAATTGCAAATTTTGCAATATAAAGCAATAATGCCTAAAAATAAGTTGCAAAATAACTGCAAAGCAATCATTTTTTTGTGTTAGGTGGATTAAGATATCGCATGATTCAGAAAGCAAAAAAGAACTGCTGTTTCCCGGCTGTTTCAACTTCATTTTCGTTGTCTGCTACGTGCACTATGTTGTACTGAAATTGACATTATATTTGAAATATATCGACGTAGCAGACAAGTCGGTTGTCCGTAAAAGTTAGCAAAGAAAATAAATGAAAGAGTGTGTTTAGAATTGAGAAAAATCCTCTCCATTATTTCAGCAAATATTTTATTAAAGCAGAACCAAACATCAAGAGCAAAGAAACAAGTTTCAACTTGCAATACACCGCTAACTCGGTCATTTCGATCCATGGACTGCAGTTTCGTGCTTATTATGCACTCATCAGCATGGAATACGAAAGTAACCGACTTGGAGGCAAAAATCCTCTCATAGAGCAATGAGAGCCAAAGAAAACTGGTAGCTAATGTGAAATTAGAATATCAGCGAGCGACCGCACTTAGTACGGTACAACTCGTAAATTTTAAGGCAGAACTCGGGTATAAACCAGTGAGTAACCGCCCCTAAGCAAGGGCTAAGGCAGGAACTGCAATACACCGCCACCTCGGTCATTTCGATCCATGGACTGCAGTTTCGAGCTTATTATGCACTCAACAGCATGGAATACGAAAGGAATACTCACTGGTATTCTAATTTCACATTAGCTACCAGTTTTTTTTTTTTTTTTTTTTTGTTACTCACTGCTTTTTAAGTTTCAACGATTTTCAATGTCGCATATTAGAAACAAGTTATTGAAAAGTAACTAAATCTTCATGATACATGGGGAAAATTGTGCCAGAATATAATTGATGAACTCAGTAGCAGAACCTGTTAGGTGATGAAATACTTGAATTTGAAAAATTGTTTTTAAAATTTTTGACTTGCTCTTGTTCTTAGCATTTCTTTCTGTCATCGCTTTTCCGCATACGATATTGTACTAACGACGTAAGTTGTGAACGTAAAATTTGAATTATTTAACTGTCCATTTTGCTGCAATATCTCTTTTATTCATTTTCTAAATTTGAGGAAAATCTTATGTGTTGCATCAATATTATGCTCAAAATGCTAGTGAAAAAGTAGCATTTCATTCTTAAAGGGGATAAATGTATGTTCATTTCAACCATAATTTCAATTTCATCATAACTGTCACTTAATAAATTCTCCTGTTAAGCTATTCCATTGATTTCTCGGAATAGAGCACTAAATATGCTCCTACGTATTTATTTTGCCCTGTGCTGAAGCATTTTTTGTCAAAATGCCTTACTTTCTCTGCCTTGCCTGTGTTGTGAAATATTATTTTCTCAAAATCAGCATCAATCTTTTTGGAATTTTGAAGCAAAGCAAATAACGCTGCCGAAATAGTTACCAAAACTGTTTTAAGCTATCTTGAAACTCTTATCTGTGTAGAATTGTTACTGAGAAGTTCTCGCTTTTATTCACTGATTAGAATTTGTTAGCCTACCACATTCCGAATTTTAATTTAAAAATAATTTTTTGAACTATATACTGAATTCAAGAAGCTTGAGTTATTACTAAAACCTAATATATGAAGTGGATTTTCTGTTTACTTATTCTCTAATTTCATCTCTTTAGAAAAATTAGAAATAAACGGACTAAAGAGACAATAGTTTAGAAAAAGGTTGCAGTTCATTTCGGGAATAAATGAATCACCAGGCTATGAGTACCTTGTTTATCTTCGCAAGAAGTTCATTTATTTTAATTATCTATCGAGAAGCTTTATTCAATTGAGGTTAAAAGCCCAGTATCAAAGCTAGTGTGTATGGACAGTCAAAGTAACGTCATTATGCTAATGAGAGCAGGAAATTTCATTATCTGATCTTTTGCAGCCAAAGTGATAAAAATGCACATCGTTCAGTGTAATTGAAAAATAAAAGGCCTTCATGAATTTAATGCTAAAATTATTGTTATTAAATTTTTCAGCAGTTAGAATAGCTGGTTTTGAAAAACTTTGCCTTTAAAGCATTTATATTTAACTCGTCATTTACAGCACTAAGTTAAAGTGAAGGATCTGATTCAAAATTTCCTTTTAAGTAATGTTTAAGTAATCAATTTTCTGATAATTTACAGCTATATATTCCCTCCAATGTATCTTCAGATTTTGGTTATTTTCATTAAAACAGTTATTTTAAGCTCAAAGAGTTAGGAAAAATTAAGGAAGGTAGAAAACTCTGAAATATTTTACATCGAAAGCAGTAAAGAATGGCTTTATAAAATAAGTGTCCTGAATAGTATTCACAATATTTAAGTAAATTAATTAATATTGAAATCTGCAACGTGAGGGAATGACGCTCAGAATGAGTGAAAGATATATGACCATAATGAGGGATATTTTACTTTAAAAAAAATTACAGCAGCATGAAATCAGAAATTTATGGACTAGTATAACAATAGTGATAATAATAATAGTCGTAGTGATAATATAAGCAGATAAAAAGAATCGGCAGGCACGATTATTGAATGGCCCTAGCTAAAGATTTAGACCAAATACAAAAAAAAATTTAGTTATACATACTTGGAATAATTATGAAATGAAAAACAAATGAAGAGATGAATTAGTATCGAATAAGAATAAAATAATGTGCAAATATATTTAAAATTAAAATAAATTAAGTAATGCTTCAGAATATTTTTCTCACTTAACTTTAGTGAGGGAGTAACAATTTGCTAAATTTTGACTTTAATAGCCAGTTTTTCAGGGTTTTATCACATACAAATACTCCTAAACAAGGATAAGTAACATATAAATATTCATTTTTTTTGCATAATTTTGTTTTATTTGACCTTTAAAACGAAATACAAGAATGACACATGTAAAAAAACGTTACTTCGTTCAATTAATTCGAATGGCTTTCAGAGACAATTGTTTAAGAACTTGACGACTAAAATATGATACAACCTTCTTCTGCGTCTGCAGTTGCTAAAACATAAAATATATTTTAAAATAAATACTTTTATTGTCTTGGTCAGCTATTTTCTAAAAAAATTAAAGCCGTAAAAGCATGTATAAATCATAAAACGATCGTAAATTACAACAACGTTATGAAAATGACTGGTTGTGAGAATGACCCATTTATTTCGCTATATAATATATGTCAATAAATTTATTTATTAATGATTTTTGGTCTTAATCGTTACTTTTGACTATGATTAGAAATCAAAGTTCGTTCCCGTATTATGCATGAAACATCGATGATAACGAAGTATAAAATTAGAAAGAAAATATCTCCTCTGTCCACAGTCACTTTATTTAATTGGCAGCAATAGCAACTTCGGGGAATTTTTGAGTCCATCT
Organism: Uloborus plumipes; assembly: GCA_038373865.1. Lineage (NCBI taxonomy): Eukaryota > Metazoa > Arthropoda > Arachnida > Araneae > Uloboridae > Uloborus > Uloborus plumipes. The sequence continues at coordinate 207,177 of JAXGGA010000372.1, forward strand.
AACATGATGCTGCAGCAATTATTAATGAATCACCAATATAAAAAGATCCATACATTGTGAGTTGCTTCTGAACGGGAAATGCGTTTGTATAAATGCATAGTTGTTTGCGAAGAAACATGTTTAAAATAAAGGTATTCTGTTTTAAATGAACACATACATTTAGTAAAAGAGATTTTTAAAACATCATTCTGGGATAGCTTCTGAGATTTTGAAAAGGGTGTAATTGATATATTGAACACAAAGCAATATATTTGATGATGTTACATTTTTCATTGATCATCCTCTTTGCTTGGATTCTGATGAAACTGATTTTTTATCTAGAATATATATTTCAATTACTTTAAATGATTACAAGGTATGTTTACTAGTAGAAAAAAGTTACTTTTTGTAAAAGAAGCTGTAATATGACGGAAAATATTTGAAGTGTACTTAGGAAGTACATTTCCCCTCGTTACTGGAAATGTAATGCGGAAAACTGATCTTTCTCAGAAGTAAAAACAAAACAGTGAGTTTTTAAAGAATCACTAAATTCTATTTACCCCAAGGTACTAGAGTAAATGGCTAACAGATTTCATTTGCAAAACAATTTGTTGTCAATTAAAATTTCTTGCAGTTACGCCCATTTAGTATATTCTTGTGCAAAAGTATACTTAACTGATCCGAATTAACAAGCATCTGAAATTAAAACATTATTTTTTTTGTCTATTTATCCATACTGACCCCATATCATCTTTGAAAAAATAAATATGTATATTGTCAATTACTTATTTGGTTGCAATGCTGCTGCATAATTCCTATTTTTTATTGATAAAATGAGTGAGATTGCAAGTTTAAAAAATAAATAATCAATGGTACAAGACTTTCGAATTTTGACAAATACAATCATTAAACCATTTAAACGGAAAGCAAAAGCCTTCTGTTACAAAAGTCAAAAATATTTTAATCTTCAGAATGAAGTTTCTGTTTCTAATTCAAACATATCATGTCACGAAAAGTATTCATTATTGAGCTTTTCCTAGAAAAGCAATTGTAATATTTTCGAAAGGTCGTTATTACGATATCCGGCTCATTTATTATAACTAACAATTGCTTGAGGGTGAAGCTTATGTAATGCTGAAAAATAAAAATTGACAAATGTTCGTGAGACAATGTAATTGAAGTGCAAGTGTATTGTCTTGTAAGAAGTAAAGAAATTACAGCCTAATGATATCGTTGGTATGTAGCATTTGTATTAGCAGATATTCTGTAAAAAATACGCATTTGAAAGAGCAATAGGGAGGAAATTTCAAGTAATAATTACATATGATTGAAGTGCATTTTGTATTATTTACGCCCATTTCTTGAACAGGCTGGAAAAAGTAGCATTTTTTAAAAATTAGAGTAAATTTTTAAAAATGAGTAAATAATTTATTCAAAATAGATGCAGTCAACAGTCATGAAAAAGTCAAAACTCTATTTTTGAGATTCATTCAATTAATTTTTAGAATCGTTATGGAAAATTTGTATAGTTTTTTAAAAGATCCCTCACAAATTTTTAAGTTATATAGTTTGCATATATCATGAAAGAACCGGAAATTAAAATTGATTGCACTCGTTTATTGAACATTTTTTGTGAACTCGGTGAATTTTACTTGAAGTTTGACTATATATTTTGTTTCTTTACATTTAGTTTTGTATAAATGCAACACAATACTGCTACAATTTAGCTCTATAATTTAATTCAAAGGTTTGCTGTTAATCTTCGTCATAGAAGCTTAAATTCATTTTTTTAGTGATTTTAGGAATTTTTTTTTTATTTAATATATTTTATTGAGGCTGAAAACCAGAAGGGCATTTTAGAATAGATGTTTCCTCACAGGATACTTTCAAATCCCTTTTCACTCTAGTCGCAAATAATAGAACTTTTAAGCAACAAAATTGTTATAAGTGAACAAAGGCAGAGTTATTATAGAAAATTAAGTACGTAATAAGAAAAAATATCAATGAACAGAATCAAGTGGATGAAAAAAATAAACTATTCGATGTTTATTTAGAAAATGAAGAATCTCATTTTTCAATCTAAGCATATGTAAAATTGTAAACGTCGAAATATTAAGTTTTAATTTGTGTTTAAAAAGTCTTTGAAAATGTTGAGCATTTTGTTTATTTTTTTTCTCTAGCATTTACTCGTCGGTTATTGAAAATTTATAGTATTGCTTTATTTAAAAACCGGATTCTCTCACTCATTTTTTATACTATGATCTTTGAAAAGCACCTAAAGTCCGTAAACGTTAGATAGCCGGAAAGTATTGGATTGTTCAAAAGTTAAAAGGTGTGTCGTAAAATTTTAGAACTTCGGCTGGAAATCTCATCAGATAAAAGACTGAAAACTGAGGTCATCACGATGAACTTTTTTTTTTTACCCTTCCTACTTTTATCTCTTCGAAGTAGTGTTTTAGCTTGTGACTCATCAAATAAAAAGGACTTCGTTCTGATGAAAGACTTAGGGAATAAAAAGTAGTTTTAGAAAGTAAGTTTTGCTAAAGCATTTTTCTGTTTCACTTAAAATTATAACGAATTTTGTTACAATACGAATAACACTAAGAAGGATTGTAGGACATTCTTGGATTTTGCACATTTTTTAATACAAGATCTTTTGGCAGTTAAGAACTATTTGACAGAAATTTTACAATTATATTATACGTTTTGATCACGATTTATATTTGATCATGATTAACATGTTTTGTTGTCAAATTAATGCTTTGTTTAAGATAGTTTTTGTTATGCGATGCATAAAAAAAGTCGAAAAAAGAGAATATTAACCCCGAAGCACTAGCCCCTCTAATATATGTTTTGAGTCTGACAACGTGAAGAACAGTATTAGGAGTAACTCTCAATTTAAAAAAAAAAAAAAAAGAGTTTACGATTGTGTTTAAAAATAAGTAAATCAGCTGATTAGATCTTCATTAGTCAATAAATAATCAATGAATTAGTTGTTTTTTTTTCTTTCTCAAATAGTTTTAAACATGCATCACAGATATTCTACGAAAAAGAAAAAAAAAGAGCCTTTAAAGTAAAAGGTGCATTTTTAAAAGAGGGCAACTGCATTCGTACACCTTTATAGAGTCCAAAAATGGAACTGGGTAAGAAGCGAAATATGAAAGTATCTTTCCTCAACAAGCTTATGCATCCACGTCACGGAAATATTTTTTCCATCAGCATTTCAGAAACTGAAAGAAATAAGGTTTTTTTTAATAAATACCATTTTTTGACAAAATGTCTACCCTCCCTTAAAATATTTTTTTTTAATGTTTTCCTTTCATATTTTTCCCGGAAAAGGAGAAAAAAATTATAAAACAAGATAATGGATGCCTGGAACAAAATACCTTTTTTTTTAAAAAAGTTTGGTTAAAAAATCGCCAACAGCAATTAATTCTAGATGATATTCATAGAAAGTTCATGTATTGCTTTTGTCATCTCATCAACTTATGTGTTCACATCGTGATTTCTGTTATTGCGTTGAATTTCACTGATGCATTTCAAATGAAAACGAAAATTATATTAATTTAGTCATTTTCTATTCGTGAAGCATAATATATTTTTCTTTGAAATTTTAAGTGTGCTTACCATCTAAATCTGAAAGAATAATACTTTCTAATAAGTTTAGTGCAGCACAATTTAACATTTAGCTTAACCATTTAAAATGACTACATGTAAAATTGTGCACAGTCGTTGGAAAAATTTAAAACTCTGGTCATTCTTTTGTGTTGACTCTATACAGGGTGTCCACTCCAATCGTGGACCAATAGCTAATTTCTAAACCGTTAGAGATAAGCATAGAGTTAATTTAGGAAAAGATCTCCAAATTATGAAAGGAATTTTGGGTCTATTCAATGTTTTTCAAAAAATCAAATTTTGAAAGAGTTACGAAATTTAAATTTTTATACAGCCCCCCAGTCCTATCAGTCATATTTAGTAAAACATTCTTGACACTGTAACGTTTAAAACTAAAAAAAAATCACTCTTCTACCGCAAAAATTGACCGAGTTATGACGTTTTGAAAAATCAAGATTTTGAAGGATTTCGCATACGGTCCCTTAAGCGATCGCTCGATGACGTCATGAAATAATGCAAAATCTTGATTTTTCAAAACGTCATAACTCGGTCAATTTTTGTGGTAGCGGAGTGATTTTTTTTTAGTTTTGAACGTTACAGTGTCAAGAATGTTTTACTAAATATGATTGATAGAACTGGGGGGCTGTATAAAAATTTAAATTTCGTAACTCTTTCAAAATTTGATTTTTTGAAAAACATTGAATAGACCCAAAATTCCTTTCATAATTTGGAGATTTTTTCCTAAATCAACTCTATGCTTATCTCTAACGGTTTAGAAATTAGCTATTGGTCCACGATTGGAGTGGACACCCTGTATGTATAAACATCGATATTCCGGAACATTTATCTTAAAACCTATTAAGCGCCAAAGCTCCCATTGCGGCGTTTATTAGATTAAAATCTCCGATTCGCACCCCAATCTGCATCAAAAGTTTAATTGTCAGACGCATGTGTTTGATCAATAAATTGCGTGACAAATATTGCTCGCTTGTCTTTACAAGCAATGCTATACAATATGAATGCAAATTTTTCACTACCCAGTTAATGGATTTTCAAAATACAAATGTAGTTCCTGATTTTCACTTAAACCAAATGTGTTGTCCTAGGCTTTGTGATTCAAATTTGCAATCACTGAATTAACTTCATAAATTGCCAAATGACACTTATTTTAATTGATTTTCAGTTAAAAATTGTGTATGCATTGGTTTCTACGATATCCATTTCGCTGGAACAAGGTCTTGACAGTCAGTTTTAAGAGTAATTAAAGAAACAAAATTGTAGAGGCAATATATGCTAAACTTAATTTGTTTATTTTCTTTAGTTACAAAATTCAACATCAAAACAAAAGGTCCTCAAAATCTTAATATTAATATTCCAGAAAATACATCTTAATATGAATGATTTCTGAAATATGCCCATTATAGCACATTCATTCTTTTTCTTTGATTTCGTATGATATTGTTGCCTAATTTGTGAACAAAACACAAATAAGCTTCGTTTAACGTTTCGTTTAATGAAACATCTATTTTTCTCTGAGCTCGGTTTCATTGTTTGCGATTTCGTTACGTATAATTTAGCTAGTTGAGGTGATTTCGTTATACATTGTATATTTTTTCCCCTCAAAACTTTCATGCCAGAAAGCAATTTTATATTGCGGTACATAATTATAAACTCAATTTATTTTATCTTTATCGAAAAAACTTGCATAATTTCCGTACATTATTTTCTTTGTTATTATTTAGAATGTGTAATATGTTTAAAATTTTGTAGAAAATAAACATTATACACAAATACATGCTTCTGATTACAATAGCAACTTATTTTATTAATGTGTTATGCAGAGTGATTCGAAATTGGTTTTAAAAATTCAGAGAGGGGATAATACTCATCCAGGTGACCAATAATAACAAAGGAACATTGAGTGGTATTTTACTCTTATAGGAAGAAAAGAAGAAAGTAGAAACGGATGCTGGCTAGATGAGATAAACTTGAAATCGCCTGCTGCTTCATTTCGTTAATGCCTACGTAGCATATCACCTAACATTTTCAGGTCTGAGCTATTAAGACAGAGTATCTCCCTCCAGACTGGGGGGGGGGGTGTCGCTTTTCGTGAGTTTTTAAAAAATACTTGGAAAAAGTTAATGTTGGTAATTTTAATTTTATGAAATACTTCAAGATGTTTTCTTGCATGATGAAAGATCTATTTAAGTGAAACAACAATTAATATTTAGTAATAAATTATCGAAAAATGCATGTTTGGAACTTTAAAAAAAGTTCCGCATTGGAAAATAACATTTTTGACCAGAAAAGTATGCACAGATATGATTAAAAATTTACCCAAATCTTGAACAAATATTTAAAAAAAGATTCAATTTGCAGATACAGATTATTTAGCAAAATTTGCTTTGGTATTGTAAATTTCAAAAGACGAGATTGCACAAAGAGCAATAGCACATGGCTCGATTCTAAAGCATCTCTTAAAGTTAATTCTGATTGGTGCTGCGATCTTTTTTTTTTTCAAGAAAGTAAAAGGTTCATAAATAATTTCTAAAAAGGATAAAAACGTATATAACCCGTACTTTTATAGCTACAGTAGCTCAAACTTGACCCCCCCCCCCCGAGCTGAGCTCGGGCTTGAACCGGAGAGTGCTAAGATTATCAAGAATTTACATCATGCAAATTTCCACTGAAAAGTAGCAGTATTTTGCTCAAATTAGCTCTTAGTATAAACATGACCAATAGAAATTTTCGCCGGTGTCACCAGTGCAACAAAACACTTAGTTGGTATTTTGAAAACTTGCTATGTGAATTTATCATTAAAAAATAAATCTGATTGTGTAACTTTCCTCTATTTTACTTTTCAGAATATAATCTGACCAAATGCTCCTGGTGTAACTATTGGTCGTCTAGATGGGTACTGTCACAGCTCCTAATTTCCAAAAATAATTTAGTCAGCCTATATAATCACAAATGATACTGTTTAGTTTATTATTTTCACGTTTTATATTTTCCTTACATACACTGAAAATATACCTAAAAGCAATTAAAACTTTCCGAAGAAAGCTATAGCATGATTCTGTAAATGAAAGAGATTCCGAGTTTGTTATATAAATGTCTCAGAAATGAACTGTTTTTTCCAGCGTTAGTTCCACAAACATTTCATTTTTAATGAGCACACCTTACCATTTCTTCTTATCTTAAACATGGACAATTTATTTAAAGCTATAAATGAGTATTCAGTACGTGAAATTTATATGTTTATCATAAAATGAGATATTTTGTGTAATGTTTATATTTGTTTTGCTGTTTCAATTTGTTTTTCTATTTTTATTTTTTATAAGAAAACAATCCGTTTATATAAGGCAGAGAGCCCTAATATCGCCCATAGCAGTTTCTTAATGACTAGTTCTGCGACATAGACGATGAACCTAGCAACAGCAGCTAACTGTAACACTTCGAAGGCTCAAGTGTGTCTCCCATTTGTGCTGGGATTTTTTTTTTTTTTTTTTTAATGACTTGATTTCTAAAATTACTCGACCCACCATTAATTCACCCACCAAAGTGTTCCAAATATCACCCAGAAAGTTATGCACAAATTAATGGAACAGAGGCCAGAACATCCATTCCAAACTCATGAGTAACATTCTTCATGTCTGATCATAGTAATGTCAACCAATTACTATGATCAGACTTGCGGGATATCTATAGCACATTTCTTTAGTAGTAATTTCATTCTCCATGCTAGTCTGCACTTCAGCATGTATCCCACAGCTTAAACGTGAGCAAGAGCAAATACAAAAACAGATTTGGGGATAAGTACCTCCCAATGCAATTTTTTATAGAAAAGGTTTTCGTGAAGCTCCTTTAAGGTATCTTTTAAGAACTATTAATGACAATTCATCTACTTTATATTATAGAAATATTATATACTAATTTATTTTGAACGTGGAAAGCATTCGTTACTTTTCATTTTAAGTGAATTAGCTACTAAACTCAACAAATTAAATAGTATCAACTACCGTGGGTATAGGTAAAAAGCAGTACTTTCAAAAATAAGGTTTTGAGATATTTGAAGAGAGACGTTTCTGATTCCCCACAAGCAGAAGTAAAACTCGCTTACACGCGCGAAGCATTCGCACTTTATAGCAGTAACTCAAAAATTCTAGTTTTTAACGATAATTTTTCTTAAAATAGGCACTCAGGGAATTGCTATTTTTCGCCGAGATTTAAAAAAATGAAATGATGTTTTACTTTCAAAGTTACAAAAAACATTAAAGAAATAACCAAAAATCGTCATTTTCGGATTATATTTATTAAAATAATATGTAACTAAAAACATGAGAAGTTGACAAGAAAAATGTAAATATTGGGTCTATGTTTCGTCATTAGCCTTCACAATAAGGTTTAAAATGAGAGGTAAATCATAGAATTTAATAATGAAATGAGGAAGATTTCGCGCTGGGACAGAGAAGCAGGCTGTAGAAATAATATGTAAGATGTTGGAACTATATAAGACGTTCTTTTTGGTAATTTTTTTCAGTGTAAACCAAGTACACAAATTTGCACCATAAATCTAGAGTAAAATAGGTGATAAAGATGCAAAAGGTATAGACATCATTTCAAGGAATCTCTCTAGCATTTTATGCTTATTTATAGTCAAAAAATATGCTGATTAACAAAACAATTTCGAAAATGAAGTGTTAACAGCGGCAAAAAGATATCTCCTCGAACAATAAGGATCGCTTTCATAATCATGCTGCGAATTAATTAATGAGCTTATTAGCGCAGATGTATATTGTCCCACTAACAATTAACAACATCATTACTCAAACGTATCGGAAACTGCACAAAAGAGATAACAGCATTTATTATTGCGTTAACGACAAGGTAGTCAACTGGTAGCCATGATGAAAACAAATAAAAATTATGAAGACTGGAGACTGTTTCTGCGTCGTTTTTAAGTTTTAAAAGACCTTCTTGAAACAATACTTTGTTATTTTATACTTGTAAATTTGTTTTGGCAAAACCACTATGTATATAACTTTTGTTTTACGTGCAAGAAAATGTCAGACTTTTAAATGAAAAATGATCAAATGAAGCAGTGAGAAGCAAAGGGATGTAAGGTGTACAGTACACTCTCGATTATCCGCGGTATTGGGGGCACAGGTTTTGCGGATAAGGAAAATAGCGGATAACAAAAAAAGGCTTAAAATAAAGGGTAAAGAAACTAAAAGTTGTCTTTTGCCTAAAAATACTAGTATTGCACATGAAACATGATATGAACAGTGAAGATAGGCGCAGTATTAAAACTTTTTTGTATTTTAAGTTCTGGAGCACATGAAATCTGTAAATTAATAGTACTTATGATAACCCCCCAGTTTCAGCAATTTATTCGATAAAGTACACCGTACTCTTCTGCAAAAAATACAGTAGAGTCTCGATAGCTCGAAGTCCCAAGGAACGGGATAAAATCTTCGAGTCATTGGTAGTTGTAGTATAAGGGAGTTCTCACAACTATTTTAATTCATTGGAATTCAGTGAATACTTTGAGATAAAGGAACATTCGAGCTGTCGAGACTCGACTGTATTAATCAAAAACAACAAATTTAATATCACTAAAAATTATTTTTCCCCGAGACCATCGCGGATAATCCGCCCTCGGATAATCGGGAGTTTACTGTACTTTTTGGTAAGTTTTGAGTAAAACACGTTTTAAGTTGAGATCAAACGGAGGCTTTCAATGAAAATTTTCTCTTAATCATGTACAGAAATGCCTACTTGGCTACAAGCACCATTTCTTGCCCCAAAACGGATTAAGCTTTCTCTTACCCTTTTGCATTGGTTATCTCTCTCCCTCTCTTTTTTAGCAAATACATCCCTTTGCCTGTTACTGCCTCAAATAAGCTTCTGTTAAAATATGTTTGAAATTTAAAAAAAAACAACTTCCGAAGCATACATTTTCAAGAAAATATAGCATACAGCTACTTCAAAGTTAGGATGAAACATCTTAAACAGTTCAAACATGCTCAACGCGCAACGAATAATCGTAAGAGAACAGGGTCGTTCTCTCACGGCTTTTTGTGTTGTGTGTTGAGCTTATAAGCACTATTGAAAAGGCTCTATTCTGCCAACTTAATTTAAAAGGTCCGAAATCCAAATTTTGCTGGAATTCCTTTTTACAGATATTTTGTTGTTTGTTCAAAAACATATAGTTACCAAATAAATTTAAATTTTGTTTCTACAGAGTTCTCCTTATGAGTTAACATACTTTTAAAAAATAAAACAGCTTTTATCAAGGTTAAAAACTGATATCTTTAAGTTTTTTCCATCATTTTATCCTTTGGGGATATTGCTTTCTTTCTTATGACGGCAGTATTGTAACCTTGTAATAGCTATACGATAGGCTTTTATTTTAACCTTTAAGAAGTTGTTAACAGAACGTGAGTTTAGTACTGATTACATTAAAAGTCACTTGTACGCACCCCAAACAAAAAACTTCGTTGGTATATGATCCCCGGAGCCCTTTAGATCATCATCATTCATAGTGGCAAAAGCACTCAATACCGGTATCTATATAACATTATAACAATTAATGGGCTCATGTTAAAATCCAATTCAGCAACTGTAGATAATTGGGTGAAAGCAGTGGATATGGGGTATCGTTTGGTTTTGCAAACTATTATAATTAGAAGTAAGGTAGTAATAGTGAGCGTAAAATGAAATTCGGGATTCTTGAATTTGGGACATTTGACATTGAAAACTGAAATCAATAATTTTAGCTGTAAGTTTTATGTTTTAAATAGCTCGGGAAAAGGTGCACATGCATGGGATGTCTCTTATTATGGTGTACCAAAAAATAACGATATAAAGCAACCTTTTGACTTGAATAAATCGATTATTGCATCAAAGAAAGCTCAAGTCCAAACTTGTGAAAGCTAAATTTATCGAGATAACTCTTTGAAATTCCCTAAATTTGACGCCTTTTCTGAAAATTTCGACAGTCAACCCATATTTTAATTACGGAGACACGTAGTTCATGCTCCCAGAAACTTGTTTTATTATACTTTTTTATTGCTAGTAATTTGGATTTTCTTATTACATTATCGTATGATTTCCTGGGTGATGAAACGTTATTGTGGTGTGAATAAGCAATGAACTAATTGGTTAAAATCGTTCATACCATTTCTTTCAATAATATAAATAAAATATATCGTACTATTGTTTTCTGTAATGTATTCCTAAATATATTTCATATTAGGCGAACGGCACAGAGTTGATTACATTTCGTCGTTTTAACATTTTTTTTTTAGAAAATGGTTTGCATAGATACAATATGTTGTTTTCATGCTCGAAGACTAATTGTTTAAGCTATTTTCACGGTTGTGACATTTTATGCATATATTTGCGTTTTAGTCCTGAAGTTTTCAATTGTGGCTTTTAATTTAAATACATTCAAATATAAGGAACCATTATGAAGAGGTATTTCTGGGCTTATAGGCCGTGGTCGATGAGAAACATAAATATCAAACGTTTCGTCTGACACTGCGGTCGACATCATCAGTGAGTAGTTTTGGTGAGACTGATGCGCTAGCTTCGGCCGCTCTAGTATTTAAGTAGACTGCTGATGGGTGCTGGCTCCTGATTGGTTGTTGTAGAGCGGCCGAAGCTAGCGCATCAGTCTCACCAAAACTACTCGCTGATGAAGTCGACCGGAGTGTCCGACGAAACGTTTGATATTTATGTTTCTCATCGACCACGGCCTATAAGCCCGGAAATACCTCTTCATATTGAAGCCGGCCATGAAAGCCTCTAGAAGTATTTAATAAGGAACCATTATGTACCATAATATGAAGCGAACTTTCTAAAACAAATTTTTGTACTTGAAAAGTAATAATTTATACATGTTGCAGACGGTGACCGTACGATCAGAAATGACCATTTCGTACATAATATCTTTATCCTGTTTTCAGTTACCACATTATATCTTCCTTATTTCTTTATCGAATTCCATGATTTACCCTTCATTTTAAAGTTTACTATGCCAGCTACTGACAAAAAATGTACACACGGTCTATTTTTTTTTTTTTTTTTTTTGCCAAAAGAAACTTGTTTTTCTGCTTTTTATGACACGTTACTTTTATAAATAGCATCCGAAAATTAAGGCACATTGCACGGTTAGTAGAACGTCGTGCTTATAATGAGAAAGGTATGAGTTCAAATCTGGGTAGAAAAATAGATTTTTTTTTCCTTTTGGTCGGAATTCTAATTAAACTTTCCATCATCTTATACATTATTTCTCACAGATGTTAATTTAGGCACGAGGGGGTTACACCATATTTTTAGTAACACTTTAACAAGGTTCAAAGGCCATTTTAAAGATTTTTTTTCCACCGCTATCAGCGAGAAATAATTAAGCAGTTCACAATGTTTCTGCTCTTTGAACAATTACTAAAAAAACTAGTTTTTTCATCCCTTCTGCAATGTGCGAAGGCTTTGCCCAAGTCAACTAGTTTGATGTATTATTATACCGTAAAATGGGGTTAATCGGAACACTTTTCAGCTTTGATTGTAAAAAAAGCAGTTAAAAGATTTTTTTTTAATTTTATTTTTTGGATAAAAACTTCGGTCTTGCTTTACTTTTGATATTCCAAGCAAAGACAAAAGATTTTGAACAATTACTATTAAAATATATAGCAAATTATGAGTGTTCCGAATCACCCCGCTGATAGGGGTCAATCGGAACACTTGTTAAAATTTTTATTTTTTTCAATTTAATCTGTAATAGGTCTCACAAACATGAGTAATATTGATGGGGGAGAATAAGAACAGATAATTACTGTCAAATAAATGTATAATTTCAGTACCAGTAAACGTTTATAATTTGTGAAAATTCAAAATAATTTTGAACTTATGAAAAATGAAAAGTAATTTTAAGAAATACTTTTGAATTGAAATACAAAGATTTAACATGAATGGAAGTCACTCATATCGTCCACAAATATGTACTTGTCCTTAAAACTTGCAATTGTGACTTGGCTTAAGTTTTTTCATAACATCTCCTGGGATGAACTCTACCTTTTCTTTAGTTTTTTGAAATTTCTGGGTTTCGGGGATTGTCTTGAAAGATTTTTTCGCTTAGTCATCACTGTCTGTGTGCTGGACGTTTACTACATAAAGTCTATGTGACTTTCCCCCTTTTATTTTAAGTAAAAAGAAGTCTCCTGGAGAAAAAATCTTTTGAAATCTGCAACTTTTGTCATTCTAAGATCTAGTTGCTCACGAGAAGGGATAAACAGTAATAAATCCTTCTCCTTGTCTTGATTAGAAGAATTAGGGTTAGAATCTTGATTTTTCAAACAGTTTCCTTCAAATAAGTTTGAATTGGAACAACAGAACTAAGTGTTCCGATTCACCCCGCAAATTTTTTTCCTATGGCATTTTTCAGAATTCTTCACTTTTATGACACAATTTATAAAAAATGTAAATTCTAATGTGGTATTCTGTTGTTCAGATACATGTATAATTGAAACATACCACTCATAGTTTTTAAATATAAGAAGGTTTGTTCTTGCATATGAAGTTTTGCAGTCTATGAAAATGTGATGTTTTCTAGCATTCAACGTGCAGTCCTCTTTAGAAGCCAGTAGCGTTGCCAGATTGACAAAAGTAATTTTTTCCTACTTCCTATGATCTTACCTTTCTAAAAAAAAATTCATGGCGAAAAATACTCAATAGTATATTTATGAAGAATTTCTTTGTACGGTCGGGAAGTTTTGTTCCGATTGACCCCGCTGTTCCTATACACCCCATTTTACGGTACCTATAAAACAATGCAGCTAAATACTGAATAAAATGATTGCTAACATTATAAATCTTTAGTAAAAATTGTGCGGTTATTTAAGCTTCCCCGCGTGCCTTAATTTTACACGCTCTTTTTAAATGCAAAAACATGCCTTTCGTTTTGATCAATTCTCTTAATCCAAATAATTTTAATTTACAGCTTTGTGCTCTCAGCTCAAGTGAAGGATTCTCAGATTCCTAAACAGTTAAGTGCTGGCTGTGATTATCATGCCCTGAAGCGCTCAAACTTTTACACACATCCACACTTAACGCTAGAATACTCTGAAAGGTTTATTGTTAATGGATGCTGCTATATGGATGTAGGAGCTCTATCTCCCAGAGGTGAAGTATATTTCCCTTCAGAGAGTTTTGGACAAAGTACTGGAGGATGCCCAGTTTTATCGGGTTTCCGCTCATGCATAATTGATAATGTATTCGCCTCATTCATATCTTAATGGGGGGATATTAAAGTTTTCCGACAAAATTGATGCCACCGAAAATTGTTCTTGGATTCAGAGCCCTTTAGCACACTTAAGCTGTTGCTTGGTACAAAATGGAAACTTCGACAGCTAGTATGCTCTAGTTGTTTGTGTAAGTAAATGAGTAAGTTATTTTGAACAACGATATGTGGAATTGGTTTTATTGCAAAATTTTAATTGTTTGGGGGGTAGTTATTATTAGTTACCCTGTGTAGAGTTAATTCTGATAGATGTCAATTGCTAGAACTTGGTATATATGTTATACTAGCTGACCCGGCGAACTCTGTTCCGCCATAAAGGCAATAAATAAGCAAATTTAAATGAATTTATTAAGTTTTTTATTATTAGAAAATACAGAAAAAAATTAGTGCCTAAATTAATCATTCATTATTGTTTCTGTATTTCAGTACATAGGTTGCTCTTCACTTAAGTACCTTGTGATACACAACATTTTTTGTTTTATTATCTGGCGCAAAAACAAACAACGCAGATGGTCTTCCGCCCCATGAACATGCCACATATAATTGATCATGGGAGAAACAGTGATGTTTTAGATTCAAACCACAAACTTTTAAGGATTGGCCTTGTGATTTGTTGATGGTCATGACAAATGCAAGACGGATCGGAAATTTAAGTCTTTTAAATTCAAACGGTATATCGGTTGGGATCATCGGGATCCTCGGAATGAGCAATCGTTTCTGACAGCTTATCACAAATAAATTTCAAGAGAAGTAACGCGTTTGTTTATAATTTATTTCACAAAAAAGTCAAATAACACTCAACGCACAGCTAACTTACAACCTGTTTACAGCGCTCCGGAAGCTGCCAGAACGTGTGTTTTATGTCGCTCAGCCATGGAGGTGTCAAAAAAGGCTTCGTAAAAAGGCGAAGTCAATAAGACATTTTTTCTATTTATGTAACTGACACACATAAATTATAGCCTATGTCCGTCTCCTGGCTCTAAGCTGCCTATCCACCAATTTTTAGCCGTTTCGGTACAGCCGTTCTTGAGTTATAAATAGTGTAACTAACACGACTTTCTTTTATATATATAGAATACAAAAAAAAAATTAAGTACTTACATTAATCATTCATTATTGTTTCTGTATTTCAGTACATAGGTTGCTCTTCACTTAAGTACCTCGTGATACACAACATTTTTTGTTTTATTATCAGGCGCAAAAACAAACAACGCAGATGGTTTTCCGGCCCGTGAACATGCCACATATAATTGACCATGGGAAAAACAGTGATGTTTTAGATTCAAACCACAAACTTTTAAGAATTGGCCTTGTGATTTGTTGATGGTCATGACAAATGCACGACGGATCGGAAATTGAAGTCTTTTAAATTCAAACGGAATATCGGTCGAGATCAGCGGGATCCTAGGAATAAGCAATCGTTTCTGACAGCTTATCACATATAAATTTCAAGGGAAGTAACGCGCTTGTTTATAATTTATTTCACAAAAAAGTCACTCAACGCATAGCTAACTTACAACCTGTTTACCGCGCTCCGGAAGCGGCCAGAACGTGTGCTTTATGTCGCTCAGCCATGGAGGTGTCAAAAAAGGCTTCGTAAAAAGGCAAAGTCAATAAGACATTTTTTTCTATCTATGTAACTGACACACATAAATTATAGCCTATGTCCGTCTCCTGGCTCTAAGCTACCTTCCCACCAAAGTTACAAGAATTTTGGTAAAAGTTTTCTAAAAGTTACAAGAATATTGGTGACCAGGCTTTCGAAATCAAGAATAACTCACCAGGAGGTAAAAAATCTGAATTAGTACCTTCATATTTTACATTTATTATTTTTCCTTGGTCTATGAAACATGTATTACGTTTAAATGACGTTAGTGCATTAAAACGAGTTCTAACATTCTTCAGATAAAACGAATCAAAATTTCCGTTTATAAGAACGAGTAAAAAGCCAGTCTAAGAAAAAAATGTGCACATCATAGGGGAGACCGTGGCTATTTGGTATAGTTTTTACTTCTCGATGTTCCTAATTTTTCTGTTATTCTAAGGATAAAAATAATTTATGCCTCTGATAGGGTAACATCTTCGCTACAAAAAACCCCTGGGAACATCATCTAAAATTCACTGGGAAACTCGTGAAAAATATTTTTCCAAGGCTCCTCAACAACCCCGGAGTCGGGGTAAGTTGGCAGATGCATCGGGGTATGTTGGCATAACATTGTTTGAAATGATAAATTTGTATCAATATAACATTTTTTTATTTTTTAAATATTTATTTAGGTAGATTATATGGTAATATGTCAAAACAAAGTTTTAAAGAACATGTATGAGCATTGTAGGTAGTTTACAAATGTTTCATGCCAACTGCTAAAGATGGGTTCTTGCTCATCTGAATGGATAGGTAATCTTCGATTCAGCTGAATGTCGGGTAGCTCTGGTCACTTCCAATACTTTGTAGTTTTCACCATAGTGGAGACTGAAAAGTCCTCGTTATCGACTTTAAGTATTTGCCCTCGATATTTGCGGGCCCCATACTTCACTTCCCCATACTCACCTAATCAGCTCCAACAGCAGCATTTAATGCTGTCTCATCTGCACGTGGGGCTGTGTAGGAAGGCTGGGGCAGACCAGATCCAGTAGAAATGACTCATCTTTATTTTCATTATTGTACTGAGGAAAAGACAAATCATAGCTATCATCACTATCAGCATACGGTATGGCATCAGAGAAAGGCTCATCAGTTTTAGTGCTACTAATATAGGGTTGGTTCGGGTAAGTGGGCCACTGGGGTAAGTGGACCACCCCCCTTAAAACTGAAATGCACATATAGTTTTTATACTTTTTTGTACTGATCATGTCAAACTACATCACAGTGATTGATTTTGCATATATTTGGGTTTCATGGAACTTTTTTTTTTTTTTTGATCATTTAATTTATGTTAAAAAAATTTCCAAAAAAAAATGTTTTTTGCGAGTTCAAGCAACATTTTTCAAAGAAGTGTTTCAATGTTATTTTTATTTATTTATTTTTTTATGTTCATCAAGTTTTCTTGTAGGGTTTAACCTAAAATACACATTGCAATAAGAATTTTTATGCGAAGTATTATTAATAAGTGTTTAAGGGGAGGGTCCAACTTACCCCGTGGTTTTTCTCTATTAGGGTAAGTGGCCCTCTCACTATGGTGTAAGTGGGTCCCCTCATAATAATGATGATTTCAAAATTAAGGATGTTTTGTTGAAGCAATTTCTACGATGAAATGAAAGATAATTATGGAGACCTAAAAGAAATTGATGGTTCAGCTACAAAAACTGCAAAAGCTGGTAACTATGTATTTGAAACTTGCATCAAGGGAAACCATAAAGTATTTTGAAGGTCTAATTTTAAAATATGGTACAAATGAAAAATAAAATACTGCAAAATTTGATAGAAATAATAGAAATAACTATTTTTTTATTGGTTTGATGTAGGTGATGTTAGAATTATAACTAAGGATGAAATGATGATGTTTCTCCCTCAGAAAACTTCAAAAAGACACTGCTATTAAGTGTTTTAATTTTTTTTCACCCTATAATTTTTTTCTATTTTACCAAAATTGATCTTAATCTACTCCATTATGTATATTCAACATTAATTTATATGTAAAAGCAAAAAATGCGCCTAACGGCTTTTAATGAATTTCACAGATATATTGGTTTTGTATTCCGCTTTATAATTTTCTGTCATACACAATTAAATATGAGTAGATATCTCATTAATGGATACATTTGCAGAAAAATATTCCCCACTAAAATTATCCATACTTTGTTAATTAGGATCCACAAACATCTTTCCAAAATATGCTCACTTTAAATATAAATAAATGGGGGATGGCCCACTTACCCCTTCCTAGGGGGTAAGTGGGCCCCCCACGCCATTTTGTAAAGAATAAGATAGGTAAAAATATTTAAAGCATTTTTTTAGGAAACAATGCTGAACTAGTGTTTGTCAATAATGTCCAAGACAAAATAAGTCAAAAAATTTAGATCGCTGGCCTATGCCAAGATACCCCAAGTGGATTTTGCCAACTAGCCCCAAAGGAATTTTTTGGAAAGCATGGTGGCCCTGCCCAGAATACAAACGACTGGGAATCCAGTAACTACATCAATCCCCAGGCTATTAGTCACTGTATCCAAAATAAACTTGGAGTACTTGAACGCAAATTTTAAGGGTACTGAAAAACGAGAAGCAAATCGAAAAAAAAATTTACTCACCAGAAAAAAAAAAAACACCAAAAATCCATATTCTTCGAACGCACGCTAGCAAGACACTAAAACTGTTGTAGATGACGCAGCAGGTTGCCGAGTATGTCTCATCACAACGGCAACGCTGTGGACACTGTGTACTAGAAAATAAAGGCCAACTTACCCTTTATGCCAAATAGCCCCGGTCTCCCTATATTGAATTTCTAAAACTTCTTAACGATTTAAATCTGTGCCGCATGCTAGAATTATTTACGCCAAGAATGAATTTTACCGAAAATTTATGTTTTCTGTTATGGAGTTTTCTAGATAAATCTGATTTTAAAATTACGAAAATAGAATGTAAGAAGTGTATTTTCAATCTTTAGTCAACCAAATTTAACACAGTATATCGTTTCTAAGATGTAGTTCAACTTAGATTCGGCGCCTTAACAGTAGTTGAAATGTGAACGTACAAAATGTGTGAAGCACTCAAATCTGATGTCTAAAATACTGTTCCTATTCATCGGAAAATTGATAAAACTATAATTAGCTTACAATCATCTGTATTAATAATAAAACAAGAACCATGCATGTCTTTCTATAGATACGTAGTTACGCTTGTCGGTATGTATGTATGTCGATTCTTCTTCCTCACTTGTTCAACCGAATTACAGAAACTTAGGCATAACATCTGTAGGAAGTTAGGAAGTTATATGTTGGAACAAATTGGGAGGATAAACAAAAAGCTATAATATCAAATTTATGCACTTAGAAAGCTTACGAGCTTCTACAAAATATGAAATATGCTCAAAGCCTGTCAATTAATTTTAAAGCGAATATTAATTATTTGTAGCTATTACAAATAAAGTGTATATTTGTTGCAGCAGCAAAGCTGCATTACTTGTTTTAAATTAGTGCACACATACATGAAAATAAAAATTGATCTAGTAAGCAAAAAATGTAATTAACTATGTAGTGTATGCTAAGCCTAACCTAATGCAAAATGTGACCTATTTTACTTTACCCGACATATGTTTTTTTAATCTGAAAAAATTATTTTTGCTGCTTTTTCTTCAACATTTTAGGCAAATTATGCGTAAAAATAGGCTCTATCCAGCAGGTTAAAAAAATAGTGTCCATTTCCATTTATTTTTCTTTGAATCAAAAATTTTTATGATGAAGACAGTCAAGCTTCTATTAAAAAAACACTAAATCACTAATTTCTGTAATTTTTAAGAAATTGCAGTTTATTTTGCATGTAAAATGATGCCTGGTTTCAAAATTATGTAAAAATAGCTGCTCAGAAAGCAAGTATTATTTGCTCATTTTTTAAGTTTTCTTTTATTTTTAAACCTGACATGTTTTACTCCATTACTCATTTTACCTCATCTGACCCTTCTTACGTTTTTTAAACATAATAGCCATGTTCCTCAGTTTTTTCGGAGCTTGAAAATTTAAAAACTTTATTTTAGTTTTAAATAAAGGCCAAAAAGTATATTTTGAGAATTAAATTTCTTATAATTCGATTACTCTAATAATTCATCTTTTATATTGAGTTGAATATAAAACAAAAAAATAGATCATGCTTGACTTTCGACGCACTCTCTAAAAAAACCTCATATAAATAACCATAAAATTAAAAAATGCGTTCTCTATCATATTCTATGTTATATTTTACGAATTAAAAGCGCATTTTATGTGGATTTTCATTCCAGCCCATGTGCATTTCAGCAAGAATTCACACATCTCTAAACTCAAAAGCCCATTCATGATTTTCGGGAGAATCAGTTCGTTAACTTGTATTAAACTCATCTCTAATGTGTGCTTGGCTGCTCAGAAAGCTTTATTGTTAATGGATGCGTTTCGTGCTTAGATTTGGTCAGGCGGTCAATAGAAACTGGGCATTCCTTAAGAATTTCCGCAAAGTTGTAAGGAGTAAGAAATTTCAGTAAGAAGTAGTAATAGTTTGTATCATTGCCAAAATCTGTTGGCAATGTTTTCCTTATGTGATGTTGTGCAACAATGCATACAACACTGTCTATTACTTCTTCAGTTTGTAATGATAAGTCTTCGTCGACATTTGATTAAAAGTGAGTGCTTTTTCGTTTTTGCTTTCTTTTTCAAACAATTTATAATTTTTTCTTTAGATATTATCAAACTCAAAACAATAACTTTAAAATGCATGTAATGTGTAAAAAAAAACAGAAAAACTATTTTTCTTTTTTTTTTTTTTTTTTTTTTTGACGCAAACTTGTGTAAATAACTTTTTAAAAGAGTAGTAAAAAATAATTTAAAAAATAATTATTTAAAAAAGTAAATGTACTTCTTTCAATTATTAACCATACATTATTTAAACTTAAATTATATTTTTCTTTCTGTATATTAGGATTATATACTTTAATGTAGTAATTTATAACTTAACAGAAAAAAAACTTTTCATTACTATTATTATTACTTATTTTGAATTCTATTAAAGTTGAGAAATTACTAGAGATTTAAGTAAGCTCACATCAAAATTGAACCAGTTTTTATTTTGCCTGCTATCTAACTAACGATAATTAAAGCTTTTAAATGTTTAAGCAAAAACTTCTTTAACTGATGCATATATCCGAGTGCCCTGAATTTCAAACAGCATAATGCACACCATTGCGTCAAAGGTGCAAAAATAAACATTCCCCCAGCCTGCAGGTGAAATTTTCCTTTCGCTATGATAAGAAACAAAATAATTTATCAGCGTTGCCATTTACAAGCATGAGAAAGTTTCATAAATGAATAAATCACCATTTATGGTTACCTTGTTTATCTTCGTTAGAAGTTCATTTATTTTAATTATCTATTAAGAAGTCTTATGAGAATGTAAATAGGTAACATCAAAAATTGTGTGAACGCCGTCAAGATAACGTCATTATGCTAATGGAAAGATGCAGATTTCATTTTCTGCTCTTTTGTCGCAAAGGAAAGTAGTAATAAAAATGCGAACCGCTCAGTTAAAGGGGAAAACGGTGGGAAAATCGTGCATTTGAATCTTCTGCTCCTGGCATCTAAGATAAAAGGCTGCTTTGTTCACAAGTAAAAATATATTTTTCAAGACATAATTATTTTCATTTCGTACTTAGATGCTGGAACTTAGCTAGAATAAGCTAGAAAAGAGAAATGATTGACTCCTTACAAGGTTAGTCACGTTGGCGGTAATTTCTAAATCAGTAATGTTAGTTAATCGTCTTCAGTAAAATGCTGAAAATTATAAAAAGAACAAGTTTAAGATTTTTACATTAAAAATACAACTTAATCACTCTCATAATTTTTCACAACTGTCAGTTTTAACAAATAAAATGTTCATTCCTATAAAAGCAAGTATTAATGTTAAGTAGTGAATTACATTTCTCTCCGGTATTCAGGCCAGTCATTTAGGGGGGGTCGGGGGGTCAATCGCCTCCCCCTTGGCTTTGAGAAATCAATGTATTTACATCTAAGTGGGTGGAATTTTTTATGTTTTCCGTTGAAATTGTACCCTTTGCCCCCCTTCCCCCTCCCCGGAAAAACTTGAAATGACGGCCCTGCCGGTATTTTAATTATTGCTCGTAAGACTGGTTTTCCACATTTTGTACATTTTATGTTTTGGATGAGAAAACCTATTTTTCAGTGTAATGTAAGCTTTAATCAAAATAGGGAGGAAATATTAAATTTTCAAAACTTTGCTCAATTTTCAAAAAAAAAGAAGCTTGGTAGCGACGCGTAAAAACTACTTGATGAATCTAAAATTTGTATGAAAGTCCAATTTCAGAACACGAACCAAAATGTCTGGTTGCAACGCAAAATTTTCAAAAACACTTTTAAGTACCTACCGAATAGACACTTTGAGAAACAATTTAAAACGTGAGTTTCCGTTACCAATCGAAATGTTGAAGTAGACTTATCAATTGAAGAGGTAAGTGGATAAAGGTGATATGTGACAATTTTTTTTAATTTCTAGAAAAAACTTTCAAAAAAGATGTTATTTTTCAACGGATTTTTCTCAAAGAGGAAAACGGGGTCATATTCTAAGTTGCCAGCCATTTCTATGAATAAGCGAACATGATACTGATGGATGATGGACTTATCACCTTCATTCATGGTAAAAAGTAAGTTTCAAAAATTGTCACATATCACCTTTATCCACTTGCCCCTTCAATTCTTAAAATAATTTCAAGACTTTTTTCTTAAAATAATTTTAAGTTTCCGTTGACATTATAAATAAAGACTCAAAAGGTGCGTTCACAGAGCACAGTAATTTTCTCTACGCACAAAACTCTTTGAGTCACGGTTTTTTTTCCCCTTTTTCCTCCAGCCAGCTCACATAGAAGCTTTACCAATTGTCTGGGGATACAAATACTAAAACAAGTGGTTTTAAACAAATCGCAAAGACTTAAAATGCTAATAAAAATATCTATCGCAATGATTTTTAGACCCATAAAATTAACATATGTCATTTTTATTCACGAAACATTTTTATCCTTGAATAAACTGCTAAATCTATGCAGTTTTGTATCAGAAAAAAGCTCGAAACGGCACAGTTAAGAGAGCCCTTAATACACTTCTACTCTACACCAAACTTCTTCGAACTTCCTGAAACATTAGATCAAAATAGAAAAGCACGTCTTTATTCCACCTCAGTCACTTCCGAGACTTGTCTTTTCGGATTTGAGAGGACTTGCACATGCTCAAGCTCAAAAGCACTTCCATCATTTTCAAGAGCACCCATTCGTTCACTTGTTCTAAATCCATTTGTACTTTGAGCTTGGCTGCTCAGGGAACTTCATTGATAACGGACGCATTTTGAATCTGTGTTGTGTCAGAAGTTTCATTTGAACCGAAGTCATGGATAGTAGATGGAAATTATTTGGGAAAGTTTTATGAATAATTTTTGGGGTTTTTTTATCTTTGTTTTCTGAATTATACTTGCAAGTGTTTTCATTTGGTTGTACTTTGATAGGCATGCTGAGAGATGAAACTTATTTGTGCTTCTCTAAAGCAATAATTTTGAAGCGATAACGCATAACAATATTTGCGTAAAACTGTGTCGACCAAGGGCAAATACAGAAATTTTTCAAGGAAGAGACGAATGAATTTTCTTACTTTTTACTATACTGTTAAAACTACAGGTTACTCAAGGCACATTTAAGGGTAAAACGTTGCAGCACCAGCGGCACCCCTTGAAGGTGCCACATGACTCCCTATGGAATCTTTGAAGGTGCCATTTGGCTCCATGTTGCACCCTATGGGTGTCTTATGGCACCTCATGGGTGACCTATGGCCCCCGAAGGAGCCAAATGGCACCTTCAAGGGAACCAAGCACCAGCGACACCCCTTGAAGGGTGCCACTGGACTCCCTATGGAACCTTTGAAGGTGCCATTTGGCTCCATGTCGCACCCTATGTGTGCCTTTTAGCATCTCATGGGTAACCCGTGGCCCCCGAAGGAGCCAAATGGCACCTTCAAGGGAGTCAAGTGACACCCTTCAGGATTTGACGGTGATGCTACAATGTTTTACCCTTAATGGTGCCTTGTGCAACCTGTAGTTTTTAACAGTATATGCATACTGGTTAACAAATATTGATCGCAATGGATTCGGACCTAAATTTCCAAACATTTCTGGGGGAGAGCCCCAAACCTTCTTTCACCAACTGCAGTAAAACTAGTAGAAAATTGCATTTTTAGAATTTTAATATCGAAAAAATTAAAGGAAAAAGCTCCCCAAGGAAGGGGTGATCGACTCTATAGCCCCCCTCCCTTCCTCTGGTATCCGTCCCTATTGTCCACTCCTAGCAAGTTATTTCAAAGATGAGTCCGTTTTGAAAAGATAAATATTACTGACATATTGCTTTTATTTATATTTTCCTCAACAGAGGATCTCAACTAGGGGGTCATTGCACAGACTGAGCATTGAATTTTATTTGGGGGGGGGGGTAAAGGTATTTTCCTCTTTTTTGAGGAGTTAGGCTCTAGCTCTTGGGAGTTTTGCGGTATTTGGGAGTACGCTGTTGCTCTTAGGCAGATCTTATGTCATAAGAATAAAGTTTTTGGGCAATATTTCTTGACTTAAATGGTTAAGAAATAATTGTCAATTTATATTTCACATTCGCTCTTTTTTTTTCCTTTTCTTATCAAATGTATTTTTCATTTTCTATTAGAAAAAATATATTTCTCAATACAGCACTAAGACGCATAAGATTCAATTCCAAAGAATATAAAATAGGAGCTAACCGTAATCATTTGAATAATGCATGTTCAAACGAAATCTATTATTCATCATATGATTTGGTGACTTTCATTGCATATTAATTGTTGCAAGATTGACGATTTCAAAGGTTGACTTTACATACATTTTATCAAGGGAATCGTTAAAGAATAAAATAAGATACATTTTCATACGTAATATTTTCGTACGAATATCGTATGAATGTATTTTATGTAACTAAAATGTTTAACATTTAAGTCTATCTTAGGTAAACTACTAGAATAAAGTAATCAACATTAGAAATTTCGATTAGTTTCTTCAAGTAAGTGGTATTTTGTTGAAATGTGGTTTAGAATTTTTCTTTTCTCTTCGTTGTATGTAGAGGAAGAAATTGCGGTAAAAGGAAGGAAAAATAAGTGTCTAGGTCAAAAACTCATCTTAAGTTTAAAGTTGAAATTCCTATAGAAATAAACATTGGTAATTTCAATAAGTTTTGTTTGATACTATTAATTTACTGAAAAACTATTCACAATTTTTCTTTTTCTCTTCTATTTCATAGTGCAATACCTTGTCTATGAACTAAAACTAAAAGTTCATGACGTCATAATATTATTATTATCATATTTTTTTATTTGTTCTTAGTTTATGTTTTATTTTTTATATATATTTTTTAATTTTATTTTTGAAAACCAGTGCTTAATATTAACATTATACTGTTTATCAAATACCTTTGAGCTTGAAAAGTAAAATTAAAGTAATCCAGGCACAAATACTACAATTAGCTGCAGACACGTGTTTCGGGGTTGCAAGC
Organism: Uloborus plumipes; assembly: GCA_038373865.1. Classification (NCBI taxonomy): domain Eukaryota; kingdom Metazoa; phylum Arthropoda; class Arachnida; order Araneae; family Uloboridae; genus Uloborus; species Uloborus plumipes. The sequence goes on from JAXGGA010000372.1 coordinate 232,317, forward strand.
AACCTTTTTTTTCAACGCAAAGGCGTGTGTTAGTCGAAGTTTAGAATGAAAAATCATCCGAGAAAAGCTTTTCTCCAATAGTAAAAACGGTCGTTTAAAAGCACAAATGAAACAACAAATTAAAAACTTTTTCGTGTAGAAAAAATAGGTTTTGATAGCTTTCAAAAATCACACTTTTCCTCCGATTATGCTATGGAGAAGCGCTGATTTTGAAAGTTGTCTATTTTTTGTTCTTCTACTAACTATCAGTGATGGGCACAGAATAAGACAAAAAAAACGATGATCAATATGATCAAATAGTTTAACAGGCTCATCTAAATGAGTTTTAAACATAAAAAAACGTTTTTTGCGTATTATTCTTCACAAACGATTAAGTAAAAGATAATTTCATAATTCCTTTACATCAAATGCATATTTACGGTATTATTTTACCGCACAAGTGCTGAAACCAAAATTTGCATTTCCCTATTAGCATAATGGTTTTATCTTTACGGCGGCGTTCACCAAACATTTATGTTGTTCATTTAACTTTTCGTGAAACGCTTCTTGATAGATAATTAAAATGAATGAACCATCAAGTGAAAATATAAACAAGGTAACAAGTTATAATTTATTCATTTTTGGAAGCCTCAAGAAATAAGATTATGTATAAATAAAACATATTTAACCCAACGAGCCTTTACAGGTGCTGATATAAGGAAGTGAGTAAAAATGTACATTTCCTTTATTTAATGCAACGAATGATTGATTGACTTAGCAGATTACGTCGAAGCATATGTTATGAAATTTACTTTTTAGTAGCGAAATATGTAAGCTATACACGTAAAATATGGTTCTGGAATTACTTAACAAATTTCTGTTACAAAATTTCTGAATATTTTTGGCTAAAATTGTAAATATTGCGTAAAATGGGATGAACGTTAATTTCCTCAAACGAAACTTGCACAAACGGGTTTTAAAGACTATCCGCCTCTTCCAAATCGGCTGCCGTTTTGGAAGCATAATGAAAGAAGAAATTTTACACATTAATCCGGTTCCTTACACTGTAAAAAATGAATGTTGTTTTTACAGTGTAAAATAGCTAATTTTATAGTAATAAACTAAAAATTGCAAATTTTACAGTAATAAACTATAAATTGCTAATTTTACAGTAATAAACTATAAATTGCTAATTTTACAGCAATAAACTGTAAATTGCTAATTTTGCAGTATATTACCGTGCACGAAGGCTTAGTAAATAATTTACTTAACACCGTGTAGAAAAATATTATGTAATTGCTGAGTTAAATTTCATAGATATTGTGTATGTATCTTTATTTTTTATTATAAAATCTAGTTAAAACTATTGACGTCTATACAGTGATCTACACTGCAAAAAATGAATGTTGTTTTTACAGTATAATACAGTTAATTTTATAGTAAAATAAACTAAAAATTTCTAATTTTACAGTAATAAACTGTAAAATTCCTCATTTTACAGTTTATTACAGTGCATTTTACGGTTTTAAAATGGAATCTCGGCTGCCAGTATAATACTGTTGTTTTTCCAGTATAATATCGCTAAATTTCACGGCAATAAACTATAAAAATTTCTAACTTTACAGTAATAAACTGTAAAATTACTAGTTTCACAGTTTATTACTATGCATTTTCAGTTTTAAATTGGAACCTCCGCTGCCAGTATTATACTGTAAAAAACAACAGTTCCTTTTTTGCAGTGTATTCACAAGCAATTATTTATCAAGTACACCAACAAAAACTTTCCCATTTAGCAGTTTCTCAGTCGCGTATGACAAAAGCGGGATAGAGCTTTTTCGCTACAGAATCCTCATTTCCTTTTCAGCCAAGTATTCTCCTTTACTCGGGGGAGTTCCCTCCACTGCAAAGGGCACCTGAGCCCAAAGCTGCTACTTTCTTCCCGCCGGATCGTTCTGTATCGTTGACTTATGCCCTGTTTACAAACACTCCATTAAATTTTCTTCGATTTTTGGGGCGCAGAAGTGTGGCGTTTTCGTACTTTTCTCCCAAAGCTGTTAAAGAGAGGTCGTAGTAGTTGTAATTGTCAAATTCCAAGTTTTGTAGAGATTTCGGAAGTTTGAAACTCTTAGTTTATTTTGATGAGTAAAATTAATTGATGCTTTCGTATTCAACAAGTGATTAACCAGAAAGAAATATCTGCTGGCAAAGCTTTTTAAGATCTGTAGAAAATTTAAGCATATACATAACATATATATATATATATGTTCGCTATATAAGCCTATTTGATCATTTTTCATATACATAACATGCTTCAAAAAACTGCAGAATATTTAGTGAAAACTAAAAGGATTTTTTTTTTTTTGATTTTCTGCGGATTATATTGAGAACAAAACGCAGTCTTCTAAAGACTGCATTTTGTCCTCAAACTGCCTTCTAAAATCACATTTTCTGATAATTTTTAGCTGGGAAGCATCTCATTTACTCTATGCAGGCGTACCAACGTTTTTGGTTAGGGTCAGGTGGGGTAAAATGGGTCACGGGGTAAAATGGGTCAGGCTCTTTAAAAAAATCTTTAAAAATCGTGCAAATAATATTTTCCTTTTGCTTTGCGATTTTTATGTATTATTGACACCAGGCAATATTTTATATGCAAAATAAGGTGCAACTTTCACTTTAAAGTTACAGATACTAGCGATTATGTGTTTTTTTTTTTTTTTTTTTAAGACGCTTGACTGAGATTATCATAAAAACTCTTGATTTAAAGAAAATTAAGTGGAATTACAGAAATAACTTCCTAAAATGTTGAAGATAAAACAGCAAAAATGAAATTTTGAGGATATTAAAACATGCGTGGGGTAAAATGGATCATTTTTTTGCATTCGATTATTCTTAGCATATAATAAAGAGCTAATTATATTTTTTGCTTACTAACTCATGTTTTGTTGTCATGTATGTATGTACTAATTTAAAACAAGCAATATAATGCTTTGTCCCTGTTTTGATACACAAATATATTAGCTTATAGTACAAAATAATTAAATTGAATCAAAAAGCCAAAATTAAAAGCAATTCAAATAATGCAGTGCGAGTCCAGCATGTGTTTTATTTTTATGCGTATTTAAACTTCTATTACAAGCACACTCTCTCCTATGCACCAATAACCAAAAGTAAAGAAGAAACTTTAAAATATACCAGAAGAGAAAACTACACACATGCAGAAAGAAACTTATGAAATTTCAACAAGCTCGACAATATCGAAAAGATTGCATATTGAAAAAATCTAAACAAATAAAAAATCAATTAAACTGACCCACAGACACAAAACTAAATAAATAATAAATAAACCTTTTCCATAAAAGAAATTTATAACTGAATCAAAGTGCATTGATAGCATTCTTTAACAATTGGAAAATGGGAACAAGTTAAGTTTTTTGGGGAGAATCAAAAAAGTATACTTTAATGCCATCATTCTTCATCACAATGTAGAATAACGTGCAATGAAATTTAAAAATACAGTAAAAAAAATTTGTTTCTGGAGAGGGATGATGTTTGGAATTATTATTCATCGTAAACAGTGCTAGACATTCCTGGCCCTGAAATACATCAAGAGGACAATATTAATTTCTAGAAACGCTTATATGGCTACTTGTTTTCTTATTAATAACAAAGGTACAGAATTACTTTTCAATAAATTGCGAAATTAAATTAGTTTAAGGCATGACTCATTTTACCCCACTAGTGACTCATTTTACCCCACGCTATGTGGTAAAATGAGTCATTGACAACACATTTTCTAACTTATTTATCGGTATCAATATTTTGCTTTTTCCGAGATATTTCACTTTAAATATCATGAGGAAAATTCATTTGCATATCCTGAGCAGTTTATTCACTGGTTGAATTAATATATTTTTTGCTGTTAAAGCTTGATTGTAAAAGTGCTCTTTTTTGACCCATTTTACCCCGCCTGACCCTACTAAGATAAGTCTTTCTTTTGCAGCTTCATGGTAAAGTTAAAGTTCAATAAACAACCTAGCAAATATTTTTTATGTTGAGTATTATTCTTACTGAAATACTTTTTCTGTGTGTGTGTGTGTTCCTTTCTCAATCAACCATACTGTAGGTAACTCTCGAACTTAGAAAAGCGGAGTAACAAAATTTCCCATTTCTCTCTATGCATTTTTTATACATAAGAATAAAGTACCGTATTTTTACTTTACTACCAAACTAATCATTGATGGCATCATAATTCAACAAAGGACATCACAGTTCGTCGTAATTCATCCTTTATCGTAGGACAGATTTTTGTTTCTTTTTTGAAAAACACACAAAATGTGAAATAAAAATTCTTCAAATTGATGCATTACTTATGAAGTTTGATGAAGTATTAATGGAGTTGTGGTGTACTAGAAAAGGGCAAAAAACTTGAGAAATAACATATATGAATTAAATCTAGGGGTTCAACAAAACAAAAAAAGAGCAATTTAAGCCCTTGTAGAGTTTGTTTAAATGTAAACAAAGCTATAGGAACTGATATCGTTGCATCAATTCGTTGCAATCGGGAATTTCTAAAAGTTCTCGCTAATATACGGCACGTGTACATGGTATATGTGGGAGAAGTTTTTCAAAGAGGCAGCCTTATTCCTTTCTTGAATTGTTATGAAAATGGGGCTCCAGGCAAAAACATTTGCAATGTGCACATATTTGAAAAAGAAGGAAAGCGCATTGTTATTCATTCGTCTCACGCACCTAGCCCCTACCCTTTCTAATAAAATGTACTCAAGTTTAATGAAATATGCAGGAAAGACATAAATTAGTATGCTATTAGTAATTTGATATGTATCCAGTTTTTTGTGAAAAGTTTAGAAACTAATTAGAAATGTATTTATCTTTCAAGTTTTTGTATCCTAATAAATCATTCAGACATGAAGTGAATCATCTTGATGCAAAAAATTCATTGAAAATTATGTGAAGAAATGGGTTTCAAATATATCCATGCATTAAAAAAAACAAAGACAGTTTTAGATCATTAAAATTAAGAAAAAATGCGTCTTGTAGCAAAGATACCTGCAAAATATATATTGCTGATATCTAATTCGTTTTTCTGCAAAAATTAATTTATTTTTTCCTCCAGGATTTGTAATTTATGTGGGATAAAATAAAGCATTGAAGAAATTTGGATTAATTATGCTTACAAAAGAATTTATCATTAGACTGAATGAATGTTAATTTTTGACTTATTAGTACCCTAATAATATTTAATAACTGATTTTCTTTTGGTTGAATATAAATAGATATTTCTCAGGAGAAAATGAATATAAACAAGTGTCGTTAATGTAATTTGTCTTCTTTAATAGCAAGAGCAAGTTTGATTGCTTTCTTAATGAATTTTTATTTATTTATTAATTACTTTTTCATATTTCGATTAATTGATTCGCTCGCACTCTTGATTTTTTGAATAAATTACGAATATATTTGATAGATTACCTTTCTAAAGCTTGTTGCATTTTCTTGATTTTTATGCCTGCTATTTGCAATGAAGTTACTTAAAAAGCATATTGCTCGTACAAATTATTTGAGCTTTCAGGATTAAAAGCAGTTTTCATCTCAGTTTTTTTTTTTTTTTTTTTTTTTGTAAAGCTACTATATTAGAGTTATCTTTGTAGTCTTAATGCCACTTTTAGTTAAAGTTTTAAGCATTTTGAAGTTGGAAGTTAGAACTAACTCAAAATGCTTCTTTAGTAAACTCTTCAGTTAATTTACTACAATATGAGTTTTACTGACTGATCGAATTTCAGACATAGATAATGTTATTAATATTTTTTAGCTTGAAATACCTTTTTTTTTTCATGTCTGAAAACGGATTCAAACTAGAAATGCGATCGATGGCAATACATTGGTGCCTTAAACTACAAATACTAAGATTAAATAAAAAATTTTTTAGAACCGCGATCTTGATTGCCGACCTCATATTCAAACGAACTTCCCTGGTCAGAAAGCATTAGCATTCTAAATTTTACCCATTAATTCCTAGCGTCCCTTATTAAGGACGGTCCAAAAAAAGGTCTGAATTTCCCCAAAAAGAACATTTCAACCAAATAATAATGTTCAATTAGTACCTTGGTATTTTTTCAATTCGTTATTAACAGATTGCAGCACATAACCATTGTAAAGTGTGTTCTGTAGCAGTTTTAATATGATCTTTATCAAAAATTACATCGTTCGCAATCTCAAGAAAAAAAGCTAAGTTTTCAAAATTATTCCCAGCTTCCCAGTTTATGTTAATTGCTAATTTTATTTCTTCTTATAAAATGTCTTTTAAAATATTATATCGTTGGCAGAAAAAAAAATTTAGTAAAAAAAGTATGTACCCTCTGGGGTCTATCGAAACTTTTGAGGGACGATTTTTCTTTCCTTAATAAAAAAATTATTTTTTACATGATATTTTTTTTAATTATTTTTCCAGTCCATTAAACACTGTTTGTAACCAGTATACAAAATATCTTTGGGGAAAAAAATGTCAGGCACTAATGGGTTAAATACATTTAATTATTATGGTAAAACGGACATGGTAAACACGGGAAACCAAAGACGATCCTTACTAGTAAAACTTGCTGGTCACAAAAGCAGAATAAAGAATTAAAATTGAAAATTCTTACACTTAAATCGATTACAAGTATTTTAATTGTTAACAAATAGAAACTGACAACATATAAACATTTTAAATCATTAAATTTTCTTTCCTTGTCAGCCAACAATGACATCGGTTTCCAATCGCGTGAATAAAGGCTTAGCCGCATTTGCTAAAAAACGTTACAATTGGAGTTCTTTTTAACATAGAAGTTCCAAACCCATTCTATTAGACATTTTTTTTCTTTCTTTCTTTTGGAAATATTGTTTTATATTTATAAGTAAATAAATGTTTTCACTTTAAAAATCACAAAAACCGTTTTAAAGGTTTCAATTATTACCTTCGTTAATTAATGTCATCCGAAGTCACAACCTAGCTAAGAACACTCTCGATCAACTCTCCATTCAAACAAAATTTTTCTTTCGTAATCGGGCCATCCGTTTCGCTGCTAGATTGCCGCAGGCAGACACGTTTCATTTCGAGCTTTTGATGTGTTGTTTGGTGGAATATCTGCTTTAGATATGCAGAGCAGTTGAAAAAATTAAAAAACCGATTAATTTAGTTTTTTTTTTTTTTTTTTAGTTTCTTACATTTTCGTAAAAAAGGAACGTTCTTAAAAAAAGTAAAAATAATTAAAATTCAAAGATTCTACTGATTTTCTTTATAATGTACTTCAATTTGTTCAAATTCGCATGGGATATGTTTTTTATGAACAACTCTACACTGAAGTGACAAAAGTCATGGGATACCTCTTAATATCGTGTCGGCCCTCCTTTTGCCCGGCGAAGTGCAACAACTCGACGTGGCATGGACTCAACAAGTCGTTGGAAGTCTTCTGCAGGAATATTGAGCCATGCTGTCTCGATAGACGTCCATAATTGTGAAAGCGTTGATGGGGCAGGATTTTGGGCACGAACAGACCTCTCGATGGGGTCCCATAAATGCTCAATGGGATTCATGTCGGGCGATCTAGGTGGCCAAATCATTCGTTGGAATTGTCCAGAATTTTCTTCAAACCAATTGCGAACAGTTGTGGCCCGGTGACATGGCGCATTGTCATCCATAAAAATCCCATCGTTGTTTGGGTACATGAAGTCCATGAATGGCTGCAAGTGATCTCCAAGTAGCTGCACATAAGCATTTCCAGTCAATGTTCGGTCCAGTCGCACTAGAGGACCAAGTCCATGCCATGAAAAAACAGCCCACACCATTACGGAGCCACCACCAGCTTGAACAGTGCCTTGCTGACAGTTTGGGTCCATGGCTTCGTGGGGTCTGCGCCACACTCGAACCCTACCATCGGCTCTTACCAGCTGAAATCGTGACTCATCGGACCAGGCCACGGTTTTCCATTCATCTAGGGACCAACCGATATGCTCACGTGCCCACGAGAGTCGCTGCAAGCGATGTCGTTCTGTCAGTAAAGGCACTCGAGTCGGTCTTCTGCTGGAATAGCCCAAGAAATCCAAATTTCTCCGCACAGTTCTAGCAGACACGTCCATTGTACGTCCCACATTGATTTCTACGGTGATTTGACGCAGTGTTGCTTGTCTGTTAGAATTTACGACTCTTTGCAGACGTCGCCGATCTCGATCTTTAAGTGCAGGCGGTCGACCACTGCGCTGTCCATGGTGGGATGTTATGCCTGAAATTTCATACTCTCGGCACACTCTTGACACAGTGGATCTGGGAATGTTGAATTCTCTAACGATTTCCGAAATGGCATGACCCATGCGTCTAGCTCCAACTAACATTCCGCGTTCAAAGTCTGTTAATTCACGTCGTGCGGTCATCATCACGTTAAAACCTCTTCACATGAATAACTTGAACAGAAATGAAAGCTCTGTAAAAGCACTGCGCATTTATACCTGTTCTATGCGATGCTACTGCCATCTGAAAATTTGCATATTGCTATCCCATGACTTTTGTCACTTCAGTGTAATTTCTTCAGAGAAAAAAAAATGTTCCCGCAATGGGAGCTTTGGCGCTTAATAGGTTTTAAGATAAATGTTCCGGAATATCGATGTTTATACATATATATTCTGTACATAGCAACCTCCAACAAATGACTTTATTGGCAGAGTGGATCCATTTGGCGATAGATGTATTCACTGTTCCATAAGTAAGATTTTTGAGCTGTCAAATTAAAAATAAAAAGAACTACAGTGGTAATGATGATGAATATTTAAAAATACTTCAGTTTCGAGTTCATAAAAACGAAAGAAAAGCAAAGAGTATCAGATTCAGACATTTAGAATAAAACAGATTAAAAGATTATTGAAAATCAGTAGGAATGATTTCGTAACATCTCTAATTTTTCCCCTGAATAATTAAATAAATATCAAATGTGATTAGGCGATTTATGCGAACTAATTATAGTAATTAGTTAATGTTTTTTACACTGGAAAATATTTAAAATAAAAATAGTTAAACGAGTTATTTGCAACGAAGTAGCATAATAACATTTTCTTTTAATTGAATTGTAAAAATTCTTTTCAAAGCAAAAGCTATATTCAAAGATTCTACAAATACTATAGTAGCAATTTGAAATCTGTACCACTGTCTTAAAAAATATGGTTTAAGTACTTAAATCCTTGACCTATGGGGAAAACTATAAACATAAAATGCTGAATATTTTCTTTTCTTGATTTTCTGAAAAAGATGTTCGGTAACTATCCTTCAGAAGCATTAAACTTTTATTATTTTTACCAAGACTTTCGTTAAAGCATAAAAGTTAACGTATTTGCGATAAATAACTTAATGTACTCATTATGCATGTATTTAAGAAGGAATGTAGCCGATTACTAATATAATTAAGAAGAACACTCAGTTAACATTTTTTATATTACAATAATACAAAAAATTAAATTCAAATACAGTGAACTCTCACTTATACACAGCCTCATTTATGCGTCTTTTTCACTTATACGACGATTTTGAATGGTCCCAGCATATTCCATAGCAAAATGATGGTGGTATCATTCGTTTATGCGTCGCTCTAAAGATTAATATTTCAATTATGCGCCGAATTTTCCGTAAAATGTAAAAAATTTCATTTATTTTCATTAAAAAATAAGCATTTTTCTTCGCTTTCCTCTTTGATCTTTCGCTTTTATTGCTCATGGAAGGATTTTTTTCTGCATTATCTATTATGGATCGTTTTAAAGGGAACTGTTTGTAATTAGGTATGCTACAATTTTTGTTTTCTCGTTACTATTGTAAATACGTTACAGTAATTGCCAAACCGTAGTAATATGTCCCTTTTCTATAAAAACATTCTTATTCTCTCATTACAACCTATGTGCCGTTTTAGTCCTTTAAATAGGCTTGTTCACTTATACGTCTCTCTCACTTATGTGCCTTTATCTGTTGGTCCCTTGGGTCGGCGAAAAGTGAGAGTTCACTGTACTGAGATATTAATGCACAGTGCACACATTGTTGATAGCGACAACTATGGAATAATGCTTTCATGTAAGACTTTTCATTTGATTGATTTACAAGATTTTCGCTTTTACTGCTTTCTACTGAAATTTTGACAGAAAAGAATAAGACTGTTAACTTTTGTCCAATGTAGTCTGTATCTTTCGCTACAGATTTGTGCTGAAAAACTTCCAATGGGAGGAATGACGTAACAACTTTGATGCTATGATTTTCATTTTTTTATTTCAGATAAGAAATGGAACTTAAAAATGTGTCAAAAAAAGCATGGACCGCAGTATATTGATACGAAGACATCGATGTTTGCGAACAGTACAAAAATGTCTGTGTTTTGAAATCATAGACATTGGGGTGATAGTCCCCTTACTTTGAAGAAGTTATTATTTTTTTATCGATAGCTATAGATTTTTTTTTCTTTTTTGGATTTTATAAGCTTGCGTCCTTCAAAATAAATAAATAACTGCAAAACAAATATGCTGTAAAAATCTAGATAGTATAAATCTTCGTAAAATTTAGCAACTAGTTTTATTATTTTGTGAACTACAAATAATATTTCCTAGCGGATTGTTTCATCAATTAACACGAATTACATTTTTTCAAATTTTAATATTGATCTTTTTCACTGAATTTCGAAGAAAGGAGTATCGAAGAAAAGTACTGGGGGCAACAGATTCCTGTAATCACAGACGTAAGTAGAACGCTAATGAATCTTTCAAAAATGAAGTTCAGTTCTCAATCAAGTTACCAAACAACATGCTGTTTATTTTCTCTCTGGATCAGTGGGTTATTTTGATATTATGTAGCTCACACAATTAAGCGAAAGTTACCTTATATTTTTTACAAAGGAAACATTCCTTTTCTTTCAAATGTAAATCCGGAGAGAAGCGATATTTATAAACAAAATATATTTTCTTGATTGGGTTTCACTTTCGAAAACGTCATAATGATTTCAAGACAATAGTAATGAAACAACTTTTATTCAAGGCCAAATAAGTTGTATGATACCCGATGCTGTTAATGATGTATTCATATTGGGTCAAAGAATTTTGACGCCAATGCTATGTTATTCAAGAAAGATTCAAAGCGGTTCCTAGGCAACAAAACAAAACAAAGTACAATTAAGCTACAATATGTAATTTTCTCATTTTGAAAGCCTCCCTAAAATCAATAAATTTATGATCAAAGATGGACTACATTTAATTTAATATAAAATTTTAATGTTCAAACTAATTTTTAGTATTTGAGAAACATTGAAAAAAAGTGCAACTTATTTGCTCAATGTGGAACTTAACAAAGATAACTCCATCTCATTTTTTTATCCTTGAAACATGTAGTTTACTGAAGTATCAGCACTTTGAAAGCGGTGGAGCAATTAATAATACTTTTTCATAACGTAACATTATCGAAAATGTAAAGGACCAAATACGAAATTGAACTGCATCTATATTTTTTCTGGTTTAAGACTGTAAGATTATAATCATTATTTCATTAGGAGCACAGATATGCATCTCCACTCTACAGTTTATAAAGCATTAGGTTTATCTGTATGCATGTACGTTAGGGTAAGTCGATTTTAACTTTTTTTTAAAATCGAAAACGCCTGTGGTTGTAAAAGTTGTGTATTTATATGAAATGTTTGTAGAAAAATTGCTTTGAAATCAAAATATCTTTACATCTCCCGCAATGCCCTTGAAGTTTCGCAAATATCTAAAATAATTGAATTTTAAGCTTAATTTAAAATTTGTTAGACATGCCTACGTTTATTATTCTCATGTATTTAATTTTTTTCCACTATTTTAAAGCATGAAGAACTCATGTTGACTGTTGATGAAATCTGTCAACTCGCCCGTTATAGACATTATGGTGGCAGTTGCTTCTTGGTTTGCTGCGTATTACATTTTTAACTGTGTCTGTCCTGCGGAATTTGCATGCTCATTGGAATTTTTCCATAGGTACTAACTACATTTGACTAACATTTAACTTTTACTAACATTTGACTTTTTTTCCGTTTTTTTCATTCTGTCCCAATATGAAAATGGGAAACCTTGAAATTTTTAGCTAAACTTCATTTAAAAAGGAAAAAATTATTAAAGGTAAAATTAAAAATAATGCAGGTAAAATGAAAAATAATGCAATAAGGGGCTTTTTTGGATCAACAAAGAATGTATGTATCTAAAATCACCACTTTTTTTCTGCAGTGATTACTTCTATATATTATTTGCCATTTATCATTAAGGTTATCTTTGGGGGGTTTTTTCAAATCTTAAGATAAGGCTTTTAAAATTTCCAAGGACATGCAGGCCCGTCGAGAGGGGGGGGCAAGCCTATGCATTGCATAGGGGCCCGTGAGAGGTCAGGAGGCCCGCGAAGCGGGCCTGAAGAATTAATA